>JANIJG010023734.1:197501-218602 GCA_024611175.1 Megaceryle torquata
GAGGGGAGGAGCGGGGGGGGGGGGGAGGTCGGTGGGGAAAAGGCAGGCATTTTTAGGGTATAAAGACTGTGATTATTCCGGAGATAGTCTCCCTTTGACTTTGTGAAAGGTCATTTCTGTTTTGTGTGCAGCACAAGTGGAGTCTTGTGGGAGAGATGCACATCTTAGAAAAACTAACAGAAAGATGCCTGCAATGCATTAGGAAAAAATAAGCAAAGAAAACCAAATACAGTCACACCTCATCCACATTTCCCAGGTGAATGACCTCTGCTCTCCTCACTAAACAACCGCAACCTGACTCTCACCACCACAAAGAGAGATCATTATCATCTCCAATGCAACTTCTGCCAGCATATTTGTATCCAAAGCTTGTATTATCAGAAACACATCATCCATAATGAAGATGCAGACTGCGAAGAGCCTTGGCATGCTGGGCATTAGGTTAAAACAAGACTTTCCAAAGCAAAAACCACCAGAGCTACTCACAGAGCATGGTGTTAAAGGTCAAGATGAAATAGTGTTTTTCGGTTCTAACTGGGTCTTTTTCATCATGTATACCTCATCAAATGTGTATGTCTGGTATGATTTTTCTCCTACCTTGTCTTGGTTCCAAAAGAAAATATTTTGGAAAGGTTAACACAGGATCATTTTGCCAGTTTTGAATTGTTTAAGCACAAGGGATAAAGCTGTTGTCTCTTTAAAAAATAAAGCCAAATAAACAACAATCAAACCACAAACCAACCAACCAAAAAAGCAACTCACCCAACAGAAAACGCCATACTTTTCTGCACACTGATAAATCTAAGTTTGATATGTGTAGTTACTACTTATTGTGTAGTTACTGCTTATTCTTTGTTTAGAGTGCTGATGATATATGCTCTGCGCTGTCACAGATAAGTAGTAATCCCTGCCTCAGAGAATGAGGGTGATGTGCAGTCTTAAATTCACAGCCAGCGTTCACTGATTAAAAAAAAAAAAAAAATTACTCGTGTGTAAAGTTACCATTTATATTAAAATGAACAGATATTCAGAGTATAAAGGCTAAAAACCAAAACAACCCCCCCCCCCCACCACCACCACCAAAAAAAAAAAAAAAAAGCAGCCCACTGGAAAAGACAGAGGATGGAGTGGAAAGGGAAAAAACCCCAGAAAGGTCTTCCTATCCCTAAAGGAACTCCCTGAGAATACGAGACTGTGTCACTGTTCAGCTATTCTGTAGCATAATTAGCCAAAAACCTTGATGTTAATAGGAATGTTCACATGGATATGTTTTCCCCAGCTAAGCTCAGGGCTTTTTTAGCAAAACACACAGGAAAAAAAAAAAAAAAAAAAGTGGTTGGCATGTTTTATATAAAATAAGAAAAAAAACGTTTATTAAGTGAACACTTTCATATTGTTGGCATTTCAAATAATCTAACTCCTGATGCTATTTGTGGAAAGAAGGAACTGGAAATTATTATCCTTGCCTATACAAATAGTCTCACTTGAGACACATCTCAAGTGAGGTACAGGATACAGGATTAGGCCTTCATACGTTGTGTTTGGAAACCACCTATTTGTCTGCATTAGGGAGTTGTATATGTTACCTTCTTACATGAAAATCTCAGCAGTGTTACCATGACAAAGATGCCTTAAATATCATCTCTCAGGATGACAGAGGACAGCTATATGTTTTTTTTGCACACTGAAAAAAATATTTTATAATAAAAATACTACATCTTGTGCATATATAAAAAAGAAATTACTCTGAAATCACAAAGGTCATGTTTGGATCAATATTACACTCATATCAGTTATGCATTTTGGATAAAAGGTTTGCATTTGCTTTTGAGAATTGCCTCTTTACAAACATACATATTGTAGCTACATGAAAAAAATGAGTGCCTCTCTGTCATCATACTACCAGATGAATATTATGTGTTTGCTCTCCAGTTCCAGTGTGAAACAATCTACATGATACTACTATTAATACCTAATGCCTGATCATGAGTTTCAATACCTCTAATTTAGAGAGATTTAGAAATTGCTATGAAGGGGGGGGGGAAAAAAAAAAAAAAAAAAAGGATTTAAGACACCTTTCCTTTATCCACAAATATTTAAAGTAAAAAAAAACCAACCTCACAAAATCATAACCACTTTTTAAACCTCTTATGTAACAGTGGTATTTATTCAACACAAAATTAAAAGTAGTTTTATTAAGCAAAGTTCTGCGTTTTTCACTGGATGTAACTATTATAGGCAACACAATGCCTCCCAATGCCGCTAAGCAGTGATAAAAGACCTTACAGAGTGGATGACATGATTTAAGCATCATACAGTGAGATTGTTTGAACCATAGTTCCACGTGAACTTGAACACAGTTTTAATAGCCAGCACTGTCAACTTGAAAAGACATTGCTAAACTAAGTAAAGGGAAAAAATGAAAATCAATAGTATTATAAAGTATATGTTTTCTTGGAATTTGCAGTCATTGTGATAAATTTCTAGGGAGCCAGATATCCATTTGTTTGTAGCACAGTCCCTTGTGCAACAAGGGTGATACTAATAAAACACATGCAAGTGTCAATACTTGAATGAGTAGTTACTAAAGAGGTTACAAGTGCAACAATTCTAATCCAATTACAAAAGCAAGAAGAAGTCCATAAAATCTGTATCGAAAGCTGAGGTATTAGCCTAAAACTTCTTTTCGTTCCCCGGTGACAGATGAATGTGGTATTATCCTTAGCAGTATCTATTGAGTGATTCATTTTTTGCTATCGTTTAATAGTCTAGTTATATAAAATCAATACTCCCACACATGCTGTCATTCTTCTCCTTCTGTCCCATTTAGGACTGTGGAAGCAAAGAATCCCCATATGTAATTATAAATCCATTAAAAACAAAATATTGAACTATGTCTTCAAATCTTCTTCATACTATATGGCATTTTCAACATAATTACTTCTAAAACTTCCACAGCTTATGTTACTTTCTGTATGCAAAAGGCTTAGGAATACTTGAGAAATGCAGAAGAGAAGGAAAACATGGTATTAACATGGTCCTTTGGTCATGCCTACAAGGGGAGCCAAAACACTTGCCAAAGCAGAATTAATGACTCTTGCTTTTTCAGAAGCATAAAAGTTTGTCTAACCCAGCGCCCTGACAGGGCTTTCTAAACCAGCCCTGTAAACACACATAGCAGACATTTGAGTTGACATTCTTACCTATCATGCAAGCACAGACTCTAGGGGTGAAAAAGGTAAACCTGTGTATATTGTCCCTTGGCATTTGGGTTTCCTTTGTGGCCATGATAATTTTTAATGCTTAAAAAATGAAAAAATAAAAATTTTAAAACCCAGTCTCTATTCTAAAAGTATAGGCATCTAGAGTGGAATTTAACTACTGAGCAAAAGCCTCCAGCTTGATACTGATAGATGACTGGGATTATCAGCTTTGCCCTAAATTAAAAATTTCACTTCATTCAGACAAAAGTGACATATTTAGGAAGGGGTGGAAGTATTTTTGCATACTATACTATACGGTAAGATACTCACAAGGTTAAAGAGCATGCCAGCTATGAGCTTTCAGCCAAACTGGGCGAGGGTACCTATTAATGATTGGCCACTGGGTTAGCAAGAAGAGGAGATTTAGGGAGACAAGAAGCAGGGAGTAGCAGGATCCTGTCACTAAGTCCCCTCTTTTGGAAATCATCTGGGAAGGCAAAATCCTGCATTTGGCCCTAGCTTTCAGAAGTACATTATATATTCACTGATCACTTAGTATGGAACACATTCTTATTTTCCATTTCCTGGACAGATGCTCTTAAATCTCTTACCACTTGTAGCAGTCGCAGTAGCCATAGCTTTGCAACATTTTCAGTATGGGTTAGACGTGCTGAATATCCCTACTAGTTTATTTGCTTGGGGGATTACACAGTGAGATGCTGGCTGTGTGAACCATGCACTGCCTCAGGAACCATGTAGGTGCCAAGACATTCAGCTCAGCTGGCACTAAGGCACCTCTGGATTTGCATGGCAATAAAAGCTCAGGCGCTTTAATAACTCCACTAGTGAAAAAAGTTGGATCTTCCAGGGACTAGAACTCACTCAGTGACATTCTCAAGATTATTATCCTACATTTGAATGCCATTAAAATTGTATTTAGATGCTAAATTTTATGTTAAGCTAAAGAGAAGGATGATGAGTGTGATGAAGCCACAAAGAAATAACTGCGGAGAGGTGTGTGTCATAGATGCATCAAAGACTGTATCCGTACTTCTCTGCTGAGAGAAATGAGAGGATTCAGGAAGCAATGAGAATGTTTGGCAACCAATATCATGTTCATCCACTGAATGCCTCACTTACAAAGACAATATATGTAAAACATCACATGATAAAGCTATAATGGAATTCCATTCAGAATGTTGAGAAAGAGTAGGTTGAATCATTTCGGGAGCATTCAGATGTATTCTGGTGCATCTCCTACTGAATGGCACCGCACACTGAACGGCACATTTTTCACACTACTTGAACACTTTCAAATTACGTATTTCAAGTCAGGAGAGAAAACATTCAATAATCTGTTCAGAGAACAAACTATAATACTTAAGAGAAAAAAAAAAGTGTGCATTTATTTCATACAAAAAAGGAAATAAAAAAAAAAATATCCTCAGGGAGTGCTGGCCAGCGGAAGATGCAGATGCTATGCAGGGGCTTTTGTAATTTTATACTGTTTGAATATGCACTAGATTAGCCACACTGGTGCAAAGAGAGGGTTCACATCAATGTCTTTTCTCCTAGACTTAAGAGGAGAAGATTTCTGAGAAAAGCTACTGTAAAAATATAAATCTTTGCCCAACACTTTTTGCTTTTCAGCTTTTCTCTATGGCCATCTTCCACCAGCCAACAGTTGATTATTTTCCAAGACAGTAGTGGCAACTTTGTGTTTAACAGTCTAGATGCACTTTGCTTCCATGAAATTCTTAATCCTATTTTAAGCCATTGTAAATGTTTAGCATCCACAGACTCCTGTGCCAACAATGAAACACACAAAGCAGCTGTAGAAAAAGGAAAGTAAGGTCATTAGAAAACCCAATTAAACTATCAAACAAATCTTTCTTGTTCTACTATTGGTTAGTTCCTCATAAAAACCTCTAACATATTTTTGAGAAATTCAGATTCCCATAGAACTCCTTTGATATTAATTTTATTTATTATTTTTATTCTTTATAAGTGTTTCTAATGATTAATTGTGGGTATTGGGTATATGATTGAAGAAAGGCATTAAACTAGTTAGCTGAAAAACTGGAGACAGACCTGAACTGAGTAACTTGGTTTGGACACATCAGTAGCTTTGAGAACTTAAATACAAAATTTTGTATCAAATAAGGAGTATTATTAAAAACCACCAAACAACTGGATTCGAACTCTGTAACATTATTTCTATAAATAATCATATCTAAGCCAATATTTCAAGTTTAATTTAGGGGAAAAAAATCCCAAAACCACAAAAACCAAACAAACAGAAGGTGTTTTAGTTTGGGGGTCTGTTTTGTTATCAGTGGAGTTTTTTTGTTGTTTTCGTGTTGGGTTTTTTTGTTTGTCTGGGGTTTTTTGGGGTTTTTTTTGTGTGTGTGTGTGTTTGTTTGTTTGTTTGTTATAAAAGTCACACAATTTAACCTTTCTTCTCTTAGAATATTTCTGGACTTTCAGGACTTTTCCCCTGTAAATCCAATGGCCTAGGGAATCCTTGAGTTTCTTTCGCAGATTTAGCTACATACATTTCTCTAACGATATTACTGTAAAGCCATGTTATTTTATGGAGGAGAGTTTGCTTTGCATTTTTGTAAAGCAAAGCTCTTTCCCTGGCGAGACTGCTGCTCCCCATATAAAATGTTTATTCCCTTTAAAAAACACTTTATCACGTTAGTAAACTCAAATTAGACCTGTCAGATTTCTTCAAAGCATCCCGAGGAATCTGTCAGCAGTGTGACCAAGTGCATAAATCCTAGCATTTCTTTTCACAGTAGATCAAAAACTAGACGGATGAATGATCTGAAAATGTTATACATGTGCTGCTGTCTGAAAGAGTTGAACAGTTTGGTTTAATGCCAGACAAATGGACTTCCAGCTGCATTTACATGACATAACCATGACGGTCAGATTTATGGTCTGTAATATATCACCTTTAGATATGTGAAAGCACCAGGCAACACACTGTCCAAACTTCTAGTTCTAAAAGCCAGCCTTCAGTCAAATACATCTCACAACTGGCACTGATCTTTTCTAACTCAAAGGTCTGCATCAGCCATTACCAAGGACATGGTTAGAAGACTTGGTCTGGACACTGAGAAGTTAGTCCTATCATTGGCCCTTGCTGCCAGTGATTTCAGAGAACCGTGACTGCATTTACTTCTAGAATAGAGCAAATAGCAAAGCATGCTCAGTAAAATGCACTCAAGTACAACAAACACCCACTGCAATCAGGAACAGCTTCTTGTCCACGCTCAGAAGCAGAAGTGTCTTCAAGTGCATTAGCTTGACCATGAGAAGTATCAGATGATGCAACCAAAACGGAATTGTTAAAAGAATAGAAAGAGGAAAGGCAATGTGCCAAATGTAATCAATAAGATTTAAGTATATTTGTTCTTCTTACAAAGAATTTTGACAGAGAAATCAATACTTCATTTAAGCAGGAGACATAGGAGTAGAGTAACACACAGCAGAAACCTGTTGTGGGGTTACCAAATACTGTCCACTTAAATCCCTGGATTTATGCCTTTGATACTCAAACTGTACTAATTGTGATCTGATCGCTCTTCATATGTCCTCTAAGAGAAACTGATTCAGTCAGTTTAAAATTGTGCAACCATGCAGGAAAGTGCACCAAGCTGAACTAACTGCTGGTGCCTTTCTTCTTTTTCTTGTAAAAAAAGTTATGTGTTTTCTCCTTGTATGAAAATTCAAAAGTTATTACCAGAATTTCAGTTCTTGTAGCTGCTGGTTAACAGCACTGAAGACTTAGAAAATAGAGTTACATTCTTAAATATCTTAACTACTATCATACTGAAGTATATCAAATGCATTATATTTTATTCTATAATAAAAACTATTCTAAAGTCCCCTACTACCAATGTTACTTAATTTCTTGAGCATTTTGATACAGCTTCAATAACTTTTACATCACTAATTAATTGCTGGAAGAACTGTTCAAAATCTCGGACTATCTTGGGAGCATTTGAAGTTGCAATGATTTCTCCAATGCTAAAAGGAGATACTACCCATGAGAAGCTGTAATGTTATCCTTAGGATCTTTATAGCAATTATCACTCATAACTTTAGATAGTGGAAATGGAACACTGATCCTTCAATTTATTTAAATAGTCAGACATCAGCTACATCATCCTAAATCCTGGGCCCAAATACATCAACCACTGTGAAAGCAGACTGCCATCGTTTCTTTCCCAAATAAAGGCCAGCTGCATGATTATAGATTAATTTAACTGTAAATGTATGTGTATTGAATAAAACGGGTGTTTCACTATAATATCATTGAGCAAGGAAGTGCAAGATTTATAGAACACAAGTCCAAACACGATTTAATTTGTACTTGTTTTACCTGAATTTCCCTGACCTAATACAAAATCGAAGCAAACTCTACTGCTACGTTACATTGGCAACAGTAACCCATTGCAGATTACAGTGGGAATGTACACTCTAAAACAGTTAGTAAAAATGAAGTCCTTCTTTTCTCTCTTCTTTACTATGTAAAGCCTCCTCAAACAAGGCTATGTGCAGTCCCTGCTGCACACAGTCATGGTCTACCAGCACAGACACTAGTTACAAAAGATACACTCCTGGTAGCCTCTTCTGACTCCTTGACAAACAATAAAAAGCAGTATATACCATTAACTTTTGACTTGCCCATGGGCTGGTCATAAGTCACCTGTTTCTGACCAATCTTTTCACAATCATTACCAGGTTTGCCTAAGGCTTACATGGAATTTGACCATCAGAAGTAATTTTTAAAATAAATACTGATAGATGGAAACAACTGCTCCTTTCAAACCTGCTTTTTCAGTTTTTATATAGAATGTGTTTCATCAAGTAGACAGAGAGCTCGAATCTATCTCCCAAATTGAAAGACAAATTCTGAAATATACTTAAGCCTAATAATTCTCTGGGAAGTAATAAGTTTTAGGTGACAATTCTGCAAAGACTCAACAAGTTTATGTTTAATTTTATGCCCCATAATTAATTCAATGACTTTATTTGTATTGTAAAACAAGCCATCTATTGCTATGCAAGAAATATATTAAACTGTATAACCTAATTTAGTTACTCTTATGCCTTAGCCCTTTCAGAACATCATTGTGCCTATGCAACAGCAAACTAAACAAATCTTGTGATCTGAAAAATATCCTGACATGCATTTTAATGCACTCTCATCCACAATAATAGAGTGCCAAGGCTCAAGAAAAAAACTAAACTAACAAAAAATACCCAAACGCCTTCCTCCCCCCGCCAAAAAACCCCAAACCACCCACCCTATCTAAAAGGCCACCAGAAGAGACTTCCAATTGAAATATTAAAGTTTTGAGATGTGAAAAAAAAAGTCAGAGGTTTTTACAAAGGAGTCACTGTTCTGTTCAAATTCCTGACAAATATATATATATTCACCCCTGCATCCACTTTCAAAGTCATATAACTCTCACTGCTCATTACATAGAAGACTTGGGTTCTAACTCCAGTGCTGATTCGTACCTAGCTTACAGGTCCTCAAAATAGCAAAAACTGGGTGTTCATACCATCTCAGAGTATGTTGTAATCATCAGACAACATAATTTTTTTAAAAATTGAGATGTGTAAGTATGAAAAAGGATGTCTAGACAACATGAATGAGGATGACTTCACCAGTATTAATTAAGAAAACGATGAAGATAGATGAAAAGGGATGCTATAATTATAAGACGCACCGAGACAGCAAAAATAAGCAGCCCAAATACTGTCCTTATTTATTATCATAAATATGTAGATTTTCTTTGATCCCCCAGTGACTGCATTGCCTGGTTTATTCTTCCCTTTGTTATCTGCTTCTAACACACTGCTGAGGAACTAGGCAGTCCAGCATCTCCATTCAAATATCAAAATACACAACTTGCAGGTTTTATAGGAAATATGTACCCTTTCCCTACCTTCCAAAACATAACAAGATTTTCTCATACTAACTTCAGCTAGCTTCAGTCTAAAGGTAGCAGTATCAGGTCAAGGAACAGAAAGGACATTATTTTCTGACTCCATCTATTTCCATGATTTGTTATAATAATAATGTTACATTTATGAAAGAGTTTGTGTCAGGAACATACTTTTAAGACGAGCCATAATTTAAGGAATTTTTAAAACCAGAGCTTCTTCCTTTGAAGTAGGATTTGAAAACATTGATGGTGTTTATCCCAGAAGGGAAATAAACAAGATGTGTAATTAATGTATCAAAAATAATGAGTTGTATTGAGAGGGAGCTTTAGTTCTCTGTCTCATGACAGAAGAGTAAAGGTCATTCAACAAAACTGACTAATATATATACATATATATTAAAAAAAAGGAGGTGGGGAATAGGAAACATTAACTCTTTCTCCTCCACTCCCTGTTGTGAGATACTGATTTTTTCCCAAACAAATTTCTCTTGGAGACAGGATATTAAACTAAGCAGATCACATCTGTTAAAGTAATTCTTAGTTTCTTAGTACACAGATACTCTATTAAAGATATTCAATAACAACATTCTTCATGCACACATTCAGCCTGGGATTAATTTCCAATTATTATAGTTTATTCAGTTACCATACATCACCTGACCAATGGCAATCATCAGCGTGCATAGTCTTACACCATAATGACTGCAAATTAATGCACTACAACTTAATACACAGTGAGAGATTGTTAAAGATAACTCGCATGACTTTGTCAGAGGCAATTTGTTAGCACAATAACTTGATTGTGTGTTTGAGCTGTTAACACCAAATTCACCCACCTAATTATAGGCAGCCAAGTGTAATACTTAATTGACATGTATAAAATCACATGTGGTCCTTCTACAGTGAGTGAGACAACCAAGCAGAGGATTACTCACATCCTAGATGGAAGAAAATGCACTCTCAATATGCCAGTCCTTCTCTAGGGGAAGGCAGAGATGGCAGGTTAGGAAGATAAATCAAAGATATCTATATAGTTTTTGGAATTTATCTGGATCCCAATAAGCAAATCTTATTCTCCCCAACATGCTTCTCCAAAATTAAAATAAACTAAGAAAACCTGAAGGCTGGCATTTCCAGCAGCTGTGTTTCTCAAGGTATAAGCCTTCCTCCTGTATAAACTCTTTGCTAACTGCTGATTGCAGAGCTGATTGTATAAACATCCCTCCTGTTGCTCAGCACAGATTCAGATGGCTTGACTTGGATAACTAGTGAAACCTGATTAAACAGAGATACTTGACTTTCCACAAAAGCTGCTGAACAGCACTTGGACGATATGTTCTGCTGCCTCAACTGTCTTCTAGTCCAACCTCCAATGCAAAGGATTAACAATTCAGAGATAACACCACCTCAGCCCAGTACAGCTGGTTCTTGAAGGTCATCTCACCCCAGCTGAAATCCCACTGATTACACAGAACAAAATACTATTTCTTCAAGGAGGACAGGACGTGACCATGGATTACAGGTACTCTCTGAACTGGCAGCATCTCTGTTAAAAACTGTTAATAATGCAATATTGACATTTTACACCAGTCACCCCCTGGAGACAAACAAATTTAAAAAGCTGCTTGAAATACCACCTTTATCAGCAGTGTTGGGGGGAGGGCAGGGCAATTCCTTTTCCCTACTCACCGCATGCAAACACAAACAAAATGGCTTTCTTTAAAAGAAAACAGTTGCTGACATTTTACATTTCTGCTTTTACTTTATTTACAGAGAACTGTCTACTGGGAAATGACATTTTCCTTTAGCTAAGAAAATGAAAATATATAGAAAAATGGTAGAGTTGGCATTTATAGGAAGTACAGCCAGAAAATTACAGAGGACAAATAATCACCTATGTTTTCTATAGTTACACAGAAAGATGAATTAGAATTCATATTATTGTGGTATATTTACGTTTCTATTTATGATCTCCAGAAAGCAAGAATGGAATACTTTTCCTAATCTACATTTTATAGCACCAGTCAACACCAAGTACCAAAAAACATCTGCTGAAATCACAGTCTTGGAGTGCAATTATAAGTTTTTGTAATACGCTGACAAAAAAAAATATTATATTGCATAATGATGAATACATATAAGTACAGATTTAACATTTGATCAAAATTTCAAGTTATTTTGTATCTTTTATCCAGGAATTAAAATAGATGTTTATTGTAAGATAATTTCTAAATGATAGCATGTATTTATTTATAGTCTTGAAAATAGAGACAGAAAGATGAAATGCTAAACTCAAAATAGAATTATTCAATCAAATCTATTATATTCCACCCAGAAATAGGCTATCATGCTAACAGCATACCGGGGTTAGGCAGCATAATTTGACTAAAACCGCATATTTTTATTCATGACTTCTACAGACTGTCAGCAGCTGTAGGAATACAGACTTCATGTTGCCAATGATAGCTGACAGCACAAGTGAAGTAACCAGCTTTCCCTTCTCTACATGCTTGAAGAATTGTAATATAATTTATCCACTGTAAAGGTTTACAAAGGCCTGGCAGAGTGAGATTAATATGCTTCTTTATGAAGTAGGCAGCAATGTTTACATCCTCCGTCCTCCCCAAGTAGCAGCTGACTGCAAACCCATCAGGCTTGATAGGTGTTACTGTAGCCTCAAAATAAACTAAATAGAAAAAATTATAATTAAAAAAAAAAGAAAAGAAAAGAAAAAAATGATAATATTAACTCCGTGGAAGACCTACGGAAGTCAAGTAGGATCAGCTATGTTTCTTGGCTTTCGATTTACCTTACAACACATGGCCAGCTTTTCCAGAACAGCAGCAGAGTGATTCAGAGATCCCTATGCTTTTGCACTGCAAGACCAACGATACCCATCCTTGAAAAGCCAAAAGACTGTATTCTCAAATACTTCAGTTCAAAAACACAAGAAAAACTTCTGCACATTTGCCAGATAGAAGCTGAAAGATGAAAGCAACCAACAGGTGACACACTTGGTCTCCAAGGAGGTGGGAAAAGAACTACAAGAACTTTGCTACCTCATTTCCAAGTGACATTTCTACCAGTCTCCTGTGATGCACTGCTTGGAGTACTTGAGTACTGAACCTTGTTAATCCTCTGAGTAAACCAAGCAGCAGGACACCATAGGTTATATTCTGCTCACACATAAAAGCACCATGAAGTTAGCATGCATTTGGTGTATTTAGTAGAGATGATTGGGATTGACTTTGGTCCAAGTGCTGAGCTAAATATGGTCTGTGTCTGTTGCTCTACTTGCAAATCAGCACATCAGATTCATTCAGAAAATCCAGCTTTTTTTACAGTTCTACTGACAGCAATTCAATTGCTTGTATCAACAGTTTCACTACTTTATAAATTGTAGCGAAAAGTTTTCCAACTCAGCTAACAATCGTTTTAAAGAATTGCAGCACTTTGGGTACTACCTGTAAAATAAGGTGTAAAAAAGATGCTGAGGAAGAGAGTAATACACATTCTTGAATAAACATTTCCATTTCATCCCGAGGTGAGCAAAACTTGACAGAGTTTCTGTGTATACATCCAGAGCACACACACGCTTAGATGCACACACTCTTTCCAAAATATCCGACACTTATTTCTCAGCCCTGGACGTCCAGAAATGTCAGGCCTTCAATTGTGTCTTTGTTGAAACATAAAAATCGTAGAATCATAGAATCATTTAGGTTCAGAAAGATCTTTAAGATCATCAAGTCCAACCATAAAGTTATCACTGCCAAGTTCACCACTAAACTATGTCCCCAAATGCCACACCTACATGTGTTTTAGAGACCTCCAGGGATAGTGACTCAACCACTTCCCTGGGCAACCTGTTCCAGTGCTTGACAAACCTTTCAGGGAAGAATTTTTTTCCAACCTAAACCTCCTCTAGTGCAACCTGAGGCTACTTCCTCTTGACTTATTGTTTGTTCCTTGGAAAAAGAGACTGACCCCCACCTTGGTACAATCTCCTTTCAGGTAATTGTAGAGAGCAGTATCTCCCCTCAGCCTCCTTTACTCCAGGCAGAACTGCCCCAGTTCCCTCAACCAATACTTATAAGACTTGTTCTGTTCTGAAAAAAGAGCTCCTTTAAGTTATTTTTAGGTAGAATTTCCCCCCGCCTCTCAAATCATCTCCAGAAAACTATAGAATCAAACTCCCAGTGGGTGGCTTAGCTTTAAAAAAAGAAAGAAAAAAAAAAAAAAAAAAAAAAAAAAAAGAAAGAAAAAAAAGAGACAGACAGCCACTTGCTAGAAAATTATTTTTGGTTCTAATTGTAGGGTGGGGTTTTCTAAAGCTCTCAATTCCTAGCCAGTGGGAGCAAATTTAGGCATGCAGAGAAGTTTTTGCTATGGTCTCTAGCAGGAGCAAAATGAGGCAAGCAAGAATGTCTTTGAAAAGCCAACCTCACAATTACCTACTTTGTAAGAAACTCAAGAAATCTCCTCCATGTTCACATGAGATTTGGGAAGGAATCTTACCCCAGACCACAGTGATCAAGCTCTTGAGCTCAGTACAACTCTACTCAACACAATTTAATAGCCAGTCTGAACACTGCATGATTTCATTCTCCCCTTTCTTGAATCAGATGCTGTGAAATAAAGAGGAGTCTATGGTCAGTCCCTGTGCAATATGCAGCCCTGAGCTTCCTGTGCTAATAGCATCAGTGCTCTGGTTCTTCTTACACAACTAGCCTTGGTTTTTTCCACCTCCTTTCAATTGCAATTTTACTCATTTCTAAGTACAGAGATGAACTTTTTGCCTATGGCTTCCCACCAAATGCTCTTTCTTTCACATTCTTGAGCCCTGGCTTTATTAGCCTTGTCTATCAGTATGCACAGAAGTTGTTCTCACCAGTGCACCTGATGGGCTGTTCCAACATTTCCTGAAGTACCACCAGCAATGAATTTTCTTGCTTACTGTTCTAAAAAAATTTTAAATTTCTTCTCTCTCTGTCAGTGTGAACCATTCCCTCCCTGGCATTAGGCTATTCTGCTGATTGATTCAACACATTAAAAGAAGAATTACAAATGTTTGTAAACTGAGTTACTTAAAAGTTCAGCAATTCTAAAATATTAAAATTCACCTACAGTAATTCTTTAAAATTTTCTCTAAAGATGGTAATGCCATCTGCAGTGGCTGCTTTTATTAAGAATATAATGAATAATGCCTGCTGCAGACCATGGACAGCAAGGGTGGTAAACTGCCCATTTTGCTATTCCTCCATTTGTTCTTGCCTCAGCTAAAGGATTATTTTTGTTGTCGTTTTTTCTCGACATCGAAACTTCAGTATGTTGGCTTGTGTTCTGCCTACAGTTTTTCATCCAAGAGGAAGTAAATGCCCACCAAATATCCCACCGTGCAACCCTCCCCACACCTCCTGAAGTGGCACATGACTTTTACTGACATCTCTGACACCAAGAGAACCCAGAGCTCTTCTTTATATTAGGCTTTTTCCTTGCTTCTTAAGTCTTCATTTCTGCACATTGGCTTTTATCTAACATAACAAGAATTCCTATAACCATTTAGATAAACAGTCACAAATCTCATTAAGAGGTACTCTCCTTTTACTTTGGTACAACATTGTATAGCAGGTCTAAGGTTGGTTTAATGCAGCCTTTTTGTTTGGTTGTTTTTTGGTTATTTTTGGGGGTGGGTTTTTGGGGGGTGTTTTTTGTTTGTTTTTTGTGGGTTTTTTTTTTTGTTGTTGTATTTATTTGGGGTTTTTTTTTTTGGGGGGGGGGGGGGGTCCCCCTCTTTTTTATATACCTTAACACATCTGGAAAAAAAAGCCTTAGACATTAGAATATCAGTATAAACCTATCTTCTCTTCCTATGAGACAAGGTTGGGTTTATCTAGGCATACAGCAAAGACTCTACTCCCTTCCTTCTCTCTAGTTTTAATCCAGTCTTTGATTTCAGATCCCTTCCAATTTCTTTCAAAAACAGTCAATACCAACTTATGGTACTTGTCTTCTCAAAGCTGTTACTCCTTCCCCACTCCAGGAGCTCAGGTGGTTCAACACGTGTCACAGGATGGCAGATCCATAGGGTGCTATTTCCAGAGATCCTGAGGGGCATCAGCAATGGGCTCAGCCACGTCACAGAAAACAACATTGAAGGGATCAGCCTTTCAGCTCTCAGAAGGAATAACAGATCTGTGTTTTTGTTGCCAGCACTACCAGTAGTCAAGCTTTACCACAGAAACTGCTGATTCAATTACCAAACTGGATTAACTGAATCGGTCATATGCACATTTGTTGAAGGGAGAAAAATTAATGCCTTTCAACCTACAGAGTTCATTCTTTTATATTACTGTTGTGGTAGAAAATAATATCTTTGCCTGATTTATATACTGAGTAACCTCCTGAATGTCCAAGGAAATCACTTGCTCGCCTCCCAGTATAAGCCTTGAAGCCTTCTGAAATCCCTATTGATCCAGGGATAACTCCCATGAATTCGTAAGTCAACAGCAGCAGCAGAAACTATAGCTTGCAGGCCTTACTGCAGAAACCCATCTGTCAAAAGCTGGGAGCACACACAACTGTTCTCTCAAAGAACTGTTTGCGTCCCTACCATCTGTGACACTTTGAAGAGTCAAAAGCCAGTGTTGCTCATCTCAAGACACAAATCTATTGCTGTTGCTCCTCACAAAGGTTCACCACGTAGATCTGCACATTCTGCAGACCCAAATTTCCCTGGGTAATGTGTCTTTTGGTATTTATATTTTTATTAGCAATACTTCAGCACAGCAATGCTGCTCACCCCAGAAGGCTTCAAAGTTACATACAGTGCCAATTAAAAGCTTCAGCTTCTGTAACAAAGTGACAGCTGACAGCTAAAGAATGCGCCTAGCAATTACAGACTTCATCAGATTACAATCTTAATGACAGAAAAAAAAAAATTAAAAAATAGACCTTTACTGAAAGGGCCATGGAATCTAAATATTGTCATCAAGTAGGTAGCACTCCAATATTTTACTTTCAGTGGAAAATACCCGTGTGTTAAACTGAACTGACAATTAACTTGCTTCAGAAAGGAGCTTATAATCACACCTGCTGCTAAATTTGATGTGTACCACACTGCAGTAGCCCACTGATTATGTATTCCAGAAAGCATGTATTGGTATGAAACTGAGGAAGACACTCAAGTCCTACAAATAGATCGCTATTTTTCAGTACATCTTAAGCATTAATACTATTAACATATAACTAATAAGAAAGGAGATTCTTTATAAGAATCACATTCAGACTTTCATTAAAGGTTAATTCTGAAGGAATTTAATTACTTTAATCATGCCTTATTGACCACAGTTTCTTTTTAGAACCACCACCTTTCTCAGGCAACATACCCTCTTACTCAGAACAATGTCCACTGTAAATTCTTACCTAGCTTAAAATGATGTGCAAGCAGTCTGGATTTACAGATACAGAGTTCCCTTCATCAAGAGACCACCTGCCTACTCATTTTCAACATCTCTATTTGATTAACGTTAGACAAAAACTGTTATTGTCCTATGTTTGCCATGTCTGCAGGAAAACCTGATTAATATTAATACCACTGTGTTCAGGAAAAAAAAGACAGACTGTACTTGAACAGAGCCTTTCTGAGGGGAAAACTCAACAAACACTTTCATGCCCTTGTAATCAATATGAAATGGCCATGTACAAGGAAGACTAAAATACTGTTACATCATCTAGATATGCATTTTCTATTTTTTTTTCCTTAAAAAAACCCCAACAAACCAAAACAAATGAAACCAAACCAAGCAAACAAAAAAACCCAAACAAAACACCACACAAAACAAATAAACAAACAACACAACACAACCAAACAAATCAAATTATTCTTAATAGGAGTGAAAAGTCACTTCAGGAGAGATGGAGCTCAAGTCTAATTTGCTGTGGATGTACATAATTCTGGGGTTTTTGGGGTAAGTTCTTTCTAAAAGTTAACAGTGCAGGCACAATTGAGGAAGAACATAGTTTTTCCAAACACAACAGACCTGGACTGTAGACAGATCAACTATTAACACACTAGAAGTTAGAACAGATATCCCCCGAATCACCTTGTTCATCTCCAGACATGCTATGATCTTGCCAAACAAAGGGACCCTCCTAGATTCCCTCCCCCCCCCCTTTTTTTTTTCCTGTACTGCCACATTCTCATTACATCAATTTGCAATCTGTATCACAGTTACCCAGGTTCAGAAGACGTATTTTACTGCTATGGGAGGTGTTCAACATGCCTCTTGGTCTAAGAAGTACCAAAAGCAAAAGACACTCAAACGTTCACCTAACGTATTCTTAAGAGTAAAAATAACAGCAGTTCATACCAGAGGGCATGAACAACAGAACAACCAAATGCATCAACCTATCATCTCAAGACAGTTTATGATTCACAGCAGAAATGCAGATGGAAATTAAGAATTCCTCATTAATAGTTTTCATTTGTTAGACATAGAATAAACTCTGCAAGGAAAATTCTCCTTTGGTAGTATTGATTTAGAAACGCAAACTTAACACAGGATTAGATGCTTAAGGATTTAATGGCAAACACAGACAAAGAAGTCGTCAATAATGACAATGAAAGGCCAATTTCTAAATCTTCTTCACTGATTATTTCTAAAAACCTGCCTTTCAGTGAGAAATCTCCTTAGTTCCTAGACAAAGTTGTTCATCTCTGTAATTTCCACATTTGACGATACATTTCAACTACCTCTCACTTCAATTCTATGATGTGTCATCTTGAGATACCATTGGCTTTTCATTAATTTTGACAAATAAAATGTACTAACTGCCTAACTTCTTTTGCTGGTTGAAGCAAGTCAGTCCCCTCCTCTCTCCTACATTACCATTATGTAATTAATATCAACCTTTCTATCACTTCTGTAGTCTTGTACACAGTAGGACAGATCCAGAATGACAGAAGGTTTTTTTTGTGGTTTTTTTTTTTTTGTGGTTTTTTGTTTGTTTGTTTGGTTTTTTTGTGTTTTTTTGTTAATTTTTAGAAGTCACTGAATCAAAGAATTATGGGGGGAAAAGGCCATTCTCAAAAAAAACCCACCAACCAAACAAAAACAACCCCAAAAAAACCCAACAAAAACACCCAAGGGGGAAAAAAAAAAAAAAAGAAAAAAGAAAAAATTTCTCCTATTCCTAAATGATGAGGATCTAGAGGTGCAGTTTAACAAGCAACTTTTCCTTTTTCCCCCATTCATCTTTTCTTTAATATTTTGCAAGCTACTTCTCTGTCCAATACACTTGATCAGTCAGGACCACTGAGCCCTTGCAGAGATTACAAATAAAGAACAGAGGAGTACCAATAACCGTATTTAAAAACAGCAAAGTTAAATGAGCCATAAGCACTGGATGGTTATATACCAACCCTTGAGTTCAACTAGAGGATAACACAGCACACAGATTTTAATATAATAAATGGTCCAGCAGGAAACAAGACGAGCAACACTCATTACTTTAACTATAAAACCAAATATAGCAGCAAGCTGGAAACACTGGATACACATCACTAGTGCAGACAGCACCTCCCAATGGACATGACATCAAATCAGCACCAGAAAACCGAAGTTATAATTTCTATCTCCACAATTTAGCTCCTGTCTGACTTCAGAGAGATCACTCCATTCTAAACTTTAGTCTGTAACATTTAGAGAGGGTGGCAAAAAACATCTATTAAACACTAATCAAAACATTTCAGAGAAAGATTCATGGTTTTGTTTTAAAAGAAAGGGACAGTTGAACCAGTGAGTTAATATCTCAAGTTGGTGAGTGCCTTGGAGGGTGACAAACATGAACCACTTTGAGTAGCGCTTGCCTTGCAATTAATGCAGAGTAGGCAAGAGCCACCAAGGTCAGGTCCGCTTTCCCCCGATTCCCATGAAGGTGGAAGCTGTCAGATTTTCACTGGTTGTACATGTGTATTTAAGTGACTCTACAGTGGTAATGGCTCAAACATCAGTCCTGGTTCCTGCCCATTTAAGTAGCTGTTTGCTAACTGAAAGCTTAAAAATCCAATGACCTTTTATAGTTGCAGCAATAGCTGTGTTATCCTGCCAATATCTACTCTCTCATGAACACCATGGTCATTAGCTGACATTAAGCGTGATTGCCATAAAGGTGATGTAGCTGAGCTTTAAATGGTACCTGCATTGTCCTATGGATACTTATTCCACAGCTACTCTGTAATTAAAGGCTTTATAAAGCCCTTTGAGAAATTCACTTACGAATAGAGTTGAAGAATGTGAGTTGTTCTAAATTACTGTATTTTCACCCAGGATTTCAGCAGACTGCCAGAAAATGCAGCCAAAAATCTCAAACACTTTGAAACCAGGAAATGAGATTAGCAACAATCAGATCACACAACTACTATGTTATTTTCAGACACCATTCAAGGTACTGACCTAAACATCAATTACCCTTCTGCCTCACATGCATACAAATAAGTGTCTTGAATCCCACAATTTGGAAAACACATCTGGTGATCCTGATGGTTGAACAATACACTACATTCAAGAAAAACCTCCAGAATTAAGTTCTTTGCAGCAAAACAGAATAAAGTCTACTGTTGCCACTCAACCAAAATGTTGCCACTCCAAATTGCTAAGAGACAGAGTGAAACTTATCAAGAAGAATTATTGCTTATGTTATCTGGGTAACAGTTGAGCCCATTTCCTACCTTTTCATGGCAAATTCTCATCATTTTAACTGTGGCTAAAATATATCTCATATTTATATTGGTTTGATTTGCCATGGATACCAGATAAAGACAGATCACCTCAAGTCTACAAAGTTCTCCTCTACATATCAACTCATTGCCCAGCCCTTGATGTTACAAGTAGTGACAGACAGGTAAAGTGTTGAACTGAGGATGCAGATACAGAGCACACTGAATCTTCATCTTAGCATTTCTCAAAGGTAGTCTTAGGAAGGGCAGTAAACTCAGTTATTTAAGTGAAGTATGCTATACAGATTTAAAAGATTTGTTTCTTTTATATAACCATCAACATTCATTTTTAGTGTAATTAAACTGCTCTCGTGGATTGATGAGCACAGATAACTGGAAGTAGAGCAAGAGCATCCACCAGCAATCTTTTTCATTTAGTATATAACCAAATATTATTTGTTAGGCTGAAACACAAGATGCATCTAAAGAATCTCATTTTGTTCGAAACCTGAGGGGCAGTCAGAACATGTGGCCTTCTGAGAGACAAGGACATACAACTGAAGCATTCAGGAGCAAACAAGTCAGTCCTTATTATTGCTATGAGATTTAGAGCTAATTTTCTACATATAAGGCTTCAATAAAAATATAAACCAAATTAAAATGGTATCTGTTAGAATTAGGCCCTTAACAATAAAATAATCACAAAATAAAATATATCTAAAACTTTTAAAAAAAGATCTAAATATTCTGGAAGGGTCTAAGCGAATCCAATGTTCAAGTTTTGTCAAATTGACAGTTCCTTAAAATCACCATGTGATGAGTAAATTCAGTAGGAAGTATTATGTAGGAAGCAGAGGAAGAGTAACAAGCGAGAGTAGAGAGAAAGTAATGTCTGTTTTTTTAATTCAGCACCTTGATATGATACTTTTCTCTGTGTGTTAAGATATTATCAGCACCAGCTGGAACAAGAGAAAAAAACCCAACCCTGCTCCTATTGTAACATTAATAACAATAAAAATCCCACCAAAACAACAGTTACTTCTAAATACCTAGAACACTTTTTTTTTCCCCCCTCAGGGAAATATGATATCTCTAAGTTGATTCACCTGCCAAATTTTTTCAGTCTTTAGAAGTATTTTACATTGCTAATAATCCAAATTAGAATACATAATTTTCTTTTTGTCCTGTGAAACAGAGGCAATATTAATG
>JANIJG010023736.1:0-18568 GCA_024611175.1 Megaceryle torquata
AGAAACCCTGGAAAGCACAAAAAAAAAATTTAAAACAACCAAAAACTGGCCCCCCCCCCCCCCCCCCCAAAAAAATCTAAATTAAAAAAAAAATCAAAAGGCAGAATAGTTTTGTTATGGTGTTTACTGTATTTTCCCATGAAATACCAAGAAAGCATTCTTTAGCTCATAATGTGAGTATGGCAAGATAAGGTTAATTATTCATTAAATATTTTCAGAGTTCTTTTCAGGTAGGGTGGCAGCGTCACCTACCTGATTCTGAACCTTCTGTAGAACAGATTTGCCTGACAATATTTTACAACTTTTTGCAGATTATTTACAGCATTATCTAATACACATACCTACTATATAATATGTAACTTATGTATTGAATATCAATATGAAGATAGAGACAACAGCAAATAATGGAAAAGGAAATTCTCTGATACTTCTTAATTGTCTCTGCTTTCTAGTAATGGAAATGTAATGTCACTTAATTTGAAGTATCTGGGTTATCAATATGATTTCTCCAGGAATATTCAACAAATGGGGAAAATACAGTATAAATTAAACTATTCAGTATAATTAAAGGGAGAGATAACGTTCAATTCATGTGTGGAAGCTGACACTCAGGAAAGCTTTCTGTAGACAGTGTGCTGGGTACTGCTAGCAAGATATGCAGATAGATTATATTCTATAGAATCTGTGATAGGCAGCAAAAGAAAAATGGCGCTTCGATTTGAAGCTTGCAACTAGTTGAACTATTAAGGATAGACATCTAGAATCTATCCTTTTTTTCCTGTCTGGAGTTTTTTAAAGTTTCTATTTACACAGTATATTTTGCAGATTTTTTTTTGTTTGTTTGTACAACTGGCTTTAGATCTGTGTAGGACAGTGTCTGAGATGACATACAAGTTTGGTCCCTTGCAGGCAGACACCAGTATAGCTCTATTTCAGTGCTGTGATCTCAGGCTTTCATCTGAGCATGCTTGGTGAGCCTGCTCCTCACATATACTGCTTTTTCCTAGAAGGGATGATTTAGATGTCTCACCTTGGTGCACAGACTGAAGTGTTTTAGCTCTGTTTGGGAGCGCCTCCATGTCAGAGTAGCTAGCTCACTGTGTATACCTGTAATGGTTTATTGTGCACTCATATTCATGTCTTAAGAACATTGTCTGTTTTAGCTATGAAGGACTAAAATTTCCCCAAATTAATAGAAATGGGATTTCATTTTGTAGTCCTTTTGAGGACACATCATTGGAAGAAAGCAAGTTTTTTTATTTGTTTGGGGTTCTTTTTGTTTGTTTGTTGTTTTTTTTTTTTTTCCTTTGGTTGGTGTTGTTTTGTTGTTGTTTTTAACAACAAAAAAACGGCAATGATAAATTATGGCACTGCTAAATGGCTGTACTAAATATATTGACAGTGCTTTCATTTTTCTTTTGGGAATGTGAATTAAAGCCATTATGGAAAAAGCAGGTATCATGTCAGATAAGTTCCTCCTCAATGGAATTCATAAACTGGTTATGGTTTAAAATTTTGTTGTACAGGCTTTCATTATTGAGTATTATCCTTTCTGTTTTAAATATTAGAAAGTTTCAAAGGCTGTGTTCTTCTTTTCTCTTTAAGGAAACAGAAAAATGAAAAAGCTGTCTGGCAGACACTTGTTAATGATAGTAAGTGTCTTTGCAGGTGTAATCCTCAACTTAGTTTTGTTCTCATTTCATTGAATTAGGAAGGTATAACAAACTAAAAAGGCTACCTTCATGTCCTTAACTTTGCATAATAGCTAAGGTGTGATACGTGTTTCTCTTGTAATTTTTTTCTGTGTATGTTATTCAGACTTGTCAAAGGACAATTCTTCTACATATGAATAGCAATTTATATTCATGTTCTTGCTTCATGTCTTAAATTTTAATCGGTGTTAATTAAAATACATTTTCTTTGAGCTCCTTTTCTTATTCTTAACCTACTAATACTTATCCAAGCTGTTAAACAATAGGAAGTCCTTTTGAAAGGTGTGTTTTGCAGCCATATAGTGTTTCTGAAAACAGAGATCAAATTGTTCAGATGTCTTCTGATACATATCTGGTAAATACGGAAGAGATGCACAGCATACTTATAGAATCTTGAGTTGATTCATGCCTAGGTTCAAGATCAGAGACGAATGCCCTTCTGCCTAAGACTCATAAGAAGAATTTTAGAATTAAGTGTATTCTGAGATTTGCTTAGATAATTATACTAAAATCCACATCTGAAGGTAGTTTCCAAATATGATGCATGAGCTCTGTACAGAACTGTGGGTTTGTTGTTGTGGGTTGTTTTCTTTGTTTTTGTTGTTGTTTTTGTGTGGTTTGTTTTGTTTTGGGTTTTTGTTTTTGGTGGTTTGTTTTGCTTTATTGTTTGGGGATTTTTTTGTAATGTTAGCGGAACATTTTATTAACTTCCATAAGAAAATAATTAATTGGTACTAATTTTGTGTCCATTTAGAAACATGCAGGGAAACAGGAGCAGTTGTGGGCAAGTATTACAAGGGGAATGAAGAACTAGACTTATTGGGGGAGACAAAAACATATTGGCTGCTTTAGTGTAGCAGAATAAAGGTAAGAGGGGAAATGACTGCTGTTTCTGAAAATTTCTACGCAGTAAATGTTGGAGAAGGATTATTTTAAATTACAAGTAATAATTCTATGTGATCAAACTGATAAAAATTAGGCATAAATAGACTGGAAATCAGAATGGGCTTCCATGGCAGTTAGAAGAATGAAGTTCCGGAATAGTTTTCCATGCTGGTTTTGAATTTAAAAGGGAAAAAAAAAAAAGTTTTTCAGGTAGAATTTGACATATTTATAGAAAGATCACATAACATGCTGAAAATATTTTAAATTTTGTTTATATTATTGTATCACACTATGATTTTGGGGGCTGTGATCTTCTGAAGACCTTCTTTTTGTTCCATTTAGTCTGTTAGCCATGGAAAGATACACTTTAAAGCCCATGTGAGTGTTAGTACTGTGAAATCAGGAGTTGTGCTACCTTATAAAGTATGCTTTGTGCTTCCATTTGTGTGTCTCTCACTTACATCCTCCTGTCCATTCCTCCCTTATTATCAGCAGAGCTATATATGTTTTGGTTTGTTGGACTATGGGCATGTGAGAATGAGATCCCAAGTGTTCCCTAGTTGTGAAATGTCAAAATGGCCCAAGAAACAAGACTAAGAATTGAAAGGACCTGCAGTGCTTCCAACTCTAGTCTTCTGCAAGAACCTGAGGCAGTATTATCTCTAAAATGCTTAAAAACCCACTTGACTTGATTGGCAGAGGGGAGAAGTGAAATTTAAATCAATTTGGCTGAAGACAGTTTTCTGACACCATGGCTGAAGATGTCTTTAAAGTTGTTCTAGTGATTAGTTTTGGAACACAAATTTAAAAAAAAAAACAAACCACAACTTAATATTCTATATGTATTTATACTTCACTTCATTGGAAATTAAAGTTTTAGGTGTTAAGCAATTTTACTCATGTAAATTTGTGCATTTTTAGTCTGTCAGCTAACACAATTCAAATGGCTCCAAGTATTTTAGTTCCTTGTCATGGGACCTTTGTAGTAGTATCCAAATATGAATATAAATAACTGGAAAAAAAAAATGAAGAAAGGGATTTATGCTCTATATTTAACATTAATTAATGAGATACATTTTAGTAATTGGATATTTGGATCAAAATGCTGCACTATCTTCTTAGCTTGATTCCAAAGTTTATAAGGAAAATATTCTTTATTTGAGCTGAAAGGAAAAGATCACAAGGCTTGCAAGTACCTTGTTTATGCTGTTCTAAAAATGTTGTGAGCAAATGGCTTATGTTTTGCTTGCTTCTAAAAACCAAAGGTGTAGCAACTTCTTATTGTATTTATTTTCCTGAATTGTTGTTTTTGCATTTTTTGTAGTTGCAGAGCAGAGGGATACAGAGCATTTTGTATCAGAATACAGTTATGATCTAACAACCAAAGTAGAAAGATGAGCAGTGAAATCTAATAGAAGATCAAATGCACTGTACTAATTCTCTACTTTGCTGATCATTCAACTCCTTAATGGTAGGACCTTACCTCTGTAATGCTCAGGAGATGGCATACATAGTAGGATGTAGTGGCATATCATCATAGTAATAGTATAGCCTGCATTTGGTTAGCGGTGTTGCAGGTATAAACAAGACTAGGTGGTAGCACTGCTGCCTTTGAAAGTGGCTATAGTGGTGCTATTGCCAGTAGGCACAGATGTGCAGTGTTGGTGAAACTGAAATAATTTTTCATGTTCATATGTGTAAGGAAGGCATAGGCTGTTTTATCCCTGGGAGACTTCAGCTGCCCCAAAATCTGTTGGAATCATAATAGGCTTGGGTGGAAGCCGAAGACAACTTCTTGAGGCAAATGAATAATGAGCTGAGTAGGGAAGATGTTCTGATGAATCTCCTCCTCAGAAGCAAGGAAGAACTGTTTAAAGATACAAAGGTCAAGGACATACTTCCCTGGAGTAACCATGAGACTGTGGAGTTTAAAATCCTGTAAGATAAGGGAAACAAGTTTGGATTTTAGGATCAGTACTGAGACAGGTTTTGTTTAACATCTTCATCAGCGATATGCACAGTGGCGTTGAGTGCACCCTCAGCAAGTTTGCCAATAACACCAAGCTGTGTGGGGCAGCTGACACACTGGAGGGAAGGGATGCCATCCAGAGGGACCTTGACAGGCTGGAGAGGTGGGCCTATTCAAACCTCATGAAGCTCAGCAAGTGCAAGGCCCTCCATCTGGGTCAGAGCAATCCCAAGCACCTGTATAGGCTGGGCAGTGACTGGCTTGAGAGCAGCCCCGAAAAAAAGGACTTGGGGGTACTGGTGGACGGGGAAGCGCAACATAAGCCATCAGTGTGCACTTGCAGCCCAAAAAGCCAATTGTATCCTGGGCTGAATCAAGAGAAGCATGACCAGCAGGTTGAAGGAGGTGATTCTCTCCCTCTACTCCATTCTTGTGACACCCCACCTGGAGTACTGCATCTAGTTCTGGAGCCCCTATTGCAAGAAAAATATGGATGTGCTGGAACGTGTCCAGAGAAGGGTGATGAGGATGATCAGAGGGCTGGAGCACCTCTCCTATGAAGACAGACTTGAGAGACAGGTTGTTCAGTCTGGAGAGAAGGTGGTTTCGGGAATATCTTATTGTAGCCTTCCAGTATCTTAAGTGGGGGTACAAGAAAGCTGGTGAGGGACTTCTTAGGATGTTGGGTAGCAGTAGGACTAGAGGGAATGGATTAAAACTAGAGATGGGTTGATTCAGATAAGACATTAGGAAGAAGTTCTTCACCATGCGGGTGGTGAGACACTGGACCAGGTTGCCCAGAGAGATGGTGGAAGCCCCATCCCTGGAAGTTTTTAAGACCAAGCTGGATGGGGCTCTGAGCAACCTGATCTAGTGGAAGATGTCCCTGCCCATGGCAGGGGGGTTGGAACTAGATAATGATTCCCTTCCAACCCTGATGGTTCTATGATTTATAGGATTTTAGGAAAGCAGATTTTGACTTACTCAGGGATCTTCTTGGCAGGCTTAATGAAAGACTGCCCTGGGGGTTCAGAGGAACACAAGACAGTTGGTTGATGTTTAAAGACAACCTCCTAAAAGCACAAAACCTGTCTATTGCAATGCCAGAAAGCCAAGCAAGCATGGCAGAAGGGTGATGAACTCTTGATTGAGCTCAAACACAAGAAGGAAGTACAGAGAAAGTGGCAGCAGGAATGGGCTATCCAGGAAGAATACAGAGATATTTCCTCAGCTTGCAGGGATAGAATTAAGAAATTAAAAGCTCTGCTGGAGCTGAAAAAAAGAGGGATGTGAAAGGCAATCGTAATGTCTTACAGAAGTGTACTGACAGCAAAAGGCTAAGAAAAATGTAGATCAGTTCCTGCTCTATCTACATGTTCTTTCAGCAGGAGGATGGACCTCTGGGGGTATTTTCTAACCTGTGTAATTTTACGGTTCTGTGGTTTATGGTGAAGTTCTAGCCTCTACCTCATGCTGCAAGACTTCTTATGGAGGGAGAGCAGTATTGTGTACTAGAAGAAGATGTACATCACTATGTGGTTGGCCCTTTTTAAGAGAAATTTGAAAATATTTTAACGTGCATAGAAAATTACTTACCCTATATATTTAGACCAAAGCTATGTATGAAAAAATTGAGATGACAACGTTAAAGCAGCTTTTTATAGAGATACTATTATCAAGTTAATTTAACAAAAAAGAGGACTTCAGTGCTTTTTGAACCAGTGAAATAAAGTTTGTCCTGTAATCAGCCACTGCAATGTCTTCTAGCACAGAGGGACAAGTCCTGGAATTTTCTACAGCAGTCTTCACCTTCAGTAATCCATAAAAGCTCTCATTTAACAACTGTCTGCATGGTGTTACTAGATTAATCTTTTAAATTTTTGTGTATCCTTTTATAGCATAAATTAGTCTAATTTTGTTTCTTTTTGTTTACCTTTGCACTATAGCTTGCACCTGTGCAAACTGGAATGATTTATTTTTATATTTACAAAAAATTTCTATACCAAAGGTCACAGAAGTCAATAGAAATCTTTAATAAGCTACAGTGGGGTAGGCACTAAATGATGGTCTGATGTACAGAGCAAAGAATTTTATTGTGCCTAGTAAAATTTATTTATCCATTTCAGATGCCTGTCTTAGTTCCTTAAGATTTTTTTTTTGTTGTTTTTTTTGAGTCCTATGATACTTCGTCCTGGTTAAACCTTGTTAAAAATATGTCTCTCCACAACTGGCTTTTCCCTGGAAGGCATTGTTCTTCTTTTACTAAGGGAAAAACAACACATCTTTAGAAAATATCAGCATGACTTTCTTTCGCATCCGTCCGGTCTGTTTCATTACTCCTGGGATAGTATTAGTCAGGAGCAAGTTTTCTCCCCATTCTGCTATTCAACTTCTATAAAATCAGAACATTGAACTACTATAGTGTGATCCAAAAGCCTCATTTACTTTGAATCTCTCAATTTCAGAGGAATTTGTGTTTTGTTCTGAGTTTTTTTGCACAACCCAGCATAGAATTGATTCTAGATTTATGATGCCTGCTCATGACTACATCTTTGGGAATTTCATTTGGCAAGACCTGTAATTGTTGTACTAAACATTTACACATTTAAGTTACATGTTATATTTTATAAGTAGTTGTTAGCAAAAGAACAGAAGGTCACACATGATCTGTGAAGATTATGAGAAAGTAATAGGGAGATTCCCTGTTAGATCAAAGAATTGGTCTCTGCTAAAATTATGTGAGCTCATTGTGTGTTATTGGCAGCTGAGATTCAACAGGGTCATGCATCTTCACCACTGTAAACAGTCCTTATCTGTTGGAGTTTGCAGACTGCAGCTTCTGCCAGGTGATTCTGTTGAAGTCAGCTTATTTTCCTGAGAATTAAAACATGGTAATTACTAAGGTATTTTTAAATTTTGTTTCAGTGATGCTGTTGGTAATTTCTTAGGGTTTTTAGTCATCTAAATTGTGGGGTTCATAATTGTTAATAGGTGTGCAGCAATGGCAGTTCTGCACAGGTCACTGTGTGGCTTTTGCACATAATCTCTGCTGGAAGGAAAATGCTGTGAAGAGACTCTTAGAACTTCTGCCCTAGTGACTTACTAAGTATTTGTCTAGAAACATCCCACCAGTAAGGAAACAAAGCTAAGTCTACCATTTATCCAGAATGTACTATTTTTTAAATATCTTGCTACATTTCTATGTCTTTGCTGTGGTTGTAAATACCTATGCCATCTATTAATGACTTTTCTGAAGAGCTTGTAAATTCTGAGTTCTTTAAATCAGAGTCAGTCCTACTGTTTTCTTGAGCAGTACTTAGACCAGCTGTGAGTGGTGGTAGAATGTATTTTTATTTATTTTTTGTGGGGTTTTTTGGTAATGTTTTTGTTTGTTTGCTTGTTTTGTAGAACACTGGAAGATATAGCTCTTCCTAATGATGTAAAATGGCATTTGGTGTAAAATTCTGAAGTCTGTTTCTGAAAAGTGCTGGCCCTGGTTCTCAGGTGCCTTGCACAATGCTTTGTGCACCTCTGGGATGTGATTTGAAAACCTGTAGATTAGGGACAAGGTTCTCAAAACACTTCTAATAAATCATATTCAGTGTTCCTTTCTTATAATACTTATAATATAGCATCTTTTCTGCTCATTTGTACAATCATTTCTATAGAAAGATTTTTGTGCTAGTGTGATACATTCTGGTAACTTCAGAGGGCTAAGCAGTATTCTGGTACTTGGGTAGAATCAGGACAGGAGCTATACTGTTGTAACTACTATGGGGAAAAAATGACACCACTAATAAAATAAATGAAGATTCTAGGAGTTATATGAAGTATGTCACAATACTCTTGACCAAATTTCTTTCTGTAGACACAGATGACTAAACATTATGCATGGAATTACATTCTGAACAAAAATCAAGACTGTAAGCATTTTCAAAATGGGTATCTCAATAATTCTACTGAATCATAAATAATTTTTCTCTTGATAAAATTGATGACTGTGTAGGCTTCATAAATTGTTAGATCTAATAATGAGTTAGATGTTTAGCAAAGTGATATTATACTTGAAAGGAGGTGGTATTCTTTGCTATAGATGTTTTACTTGCCCAATAAACTTAATAAGAATATTTAAAAGTCTGCTTGTAATAATGATGAATTTGTCCTGGAAATGTATATTTCAGGAGTTCTTTTCCTCATGCTAGTGACAGTTTTTAATGTGTGGGTGTTTTTTTTGTTTTGTTTTGTGGGTTTTTTTGTTTGTTGTTTGTTTGTTTGTTTCCCTTGGAGCACATTGTAACTCATATTTGTCCAGCTTAAAAAGGCAGCTCAGCATTAAAAACGTATGTGTATATGTATTTTTTCCTCTTTTGAAGCTGCCTACAAAGAAAGCCTGAAGCAGTCATCAAATTAAAAGATGCATGAATTCTAATCCTCTACAAAAATACACCTTCAGACTTAAAGTGATAAATTATTTTTACTCAGAGGTCCATCCAAGCATGTCAAATGATGTGAGGAAATGTTAAAATAAAGCTTCTCTAGAAGCTGTTCGCTGTAAATGTGTACTCATTTCTTTCTTACGTGGTTATTTCTGAGTCAATAATATAGCAAGTAGTATGGATTACAAATATTGATGATTACAGTGGCATAAACAATGGTATTTTTATTAGACACGAGAAGAAATTTAATTCATACTGCTATAGTGTCTCAGACTATCTAAACATTAGGATATGTACACAGGCTGTCAGCATGTCTGTGTAGCCTAAATAAACATTAATGCCCTTAAAAAAGCAGTAAATATCTCTTAGTACCTAAGAACACCTTCTTTTTCTTAATTTAGTTTTTGATGTACAGGCTAAAAATCAGTGTTCATAGATGCTTGAGAATGGAGGTAACAATGTTGCTTTGGGGCTTTTTGACTTTTTTGTCTCTTTCACATAGATGGGGCTTTGAGACTAATCCAAATTCATATATATAGAATAATGCAAAGAGTTTACCAACTACACCATAAAAAAGAGTTGCTCTTAATCTCTTTCTTGACACCACACAGAGGTGTTTTCCTCAGATCACTTGTGTCCAACTACCATTACCAACAAATGAGCTACCTCTTGAACGTAAGGTTTTCAACATCTGTGACTGTCAAATAGTAGGTGTTGTGATTACACAGAGAAGAGTCAATATTAAAGTATTATTGCATCCAAATAAGGGGGTGTTAATGCTTATGCTGGAAATCCATTTGTGTAAATCAAACCAAATATTAAAGCATTTAAAGCTTATCATTGGTCTCCAGCCTATGACATAAGGAATCTTAAAATGGATTTTCATCATCTAGGTGATGCTTTTTCTAATGTTTTGGAGAATCTTGGCCAGATACTTGGTTTTGTCTTCTGGCTACTGAGATGATACCTTTTGTGTAGAAATTGTATGGCCTATGTCCTATTCTTATTCATAAATACAAAATACTTGGGTCTCACTCTTAAGTCCTTTGATACTTATTCTCAAGAACAATTTTTTAAAAATTCTTGCCCATTTTAGAAATGTGTTGGTTTTCTGGTACTTGAAATGTGAAGACCTTGATGATTGTCAGAAGTTTATTTTATTGAGAAACTTGTAGATTTTAGATACTCACTTGAAATTAGAAATGTAGATTTCAACAAGGATATGTCAATCCTGAACCAAATTGGCAAACAGTGAATTTATACTTTGTAAGCTTGCCATGAAAATTTTCTTAATAATTATGACAATTAGATAATTTTGTGTGATATTGACAGATTTTAAACATGGAATTTTAATTTTGTGAAACTCAAAAATTAGGGCAAATCCTAATGTTTCCCTGGACATTTTTGTCTGATTGAATCCAGAAGGATCCAGGGCATATCTAAAATAGAGAAGAAGCAAAAAAGTTGGCTTTCCTTTCTGTAAGAAGATATTATTTCTTTTTTATTTGTTGTATTTTAAATATTCCAAATACTTTTTAAACATCTAGTGTTTATATACATTGTTATTGTGAAAAATGGCAATTCATTGTTACAAGAAAGTATATTTTAAATGGTACAGAGAATAAGATGAAATGAAGACTCTAAATATTGATGGATATCTATGTCAAGTCATATATGTTTTTACTTGTTCATTGTGATATAATCTTATTCAAAGTTTATTGAGTCCAGTGGGTTAAATTTAAGTTCTAAAACCTGAGAACTGTCTCATAAATCAGGAATCAGACTCCATTTCCAATAAACTTAGTGCTTTTCTTTCTTCTGTATCAGCATGGCTACAGATTTCAGAAGAGATTTACCAACTACAAATGGGGAGAATATAATATTTATTTCTTAATCAAATGTGAAAAATAAAAACAGCAGGGCAATAGCTGAAACATGTAGCTGCACTGGTACTTGTTTGAAAACAAAAATCTTTTCCTACAAATCCCTGGATTTCAGCCTGCTTTGATACTAAAAAGAAACATAAGCATTGAAAAAGATAAAACAATGCATTTTTAAGTAATCAAAGGGGATATAGAAGCTATGAAACCAGAAAGTTTTACATGAAGTTAAATTTAATTCTTCCAATGTGTAGTAGCTATTTTTAGTTAGTACGGCTTAAGTCCTTACTTAGTAGATGAAGACTTGGGAGATTTGGATTACACATACGTATTTCTGGGGAAACTTGAAGCAACAGAATGTGTTTATTTGCTGTGAATGAAGTTTTAGCAATGATAAGTAAAACTAAAAGCAGAAATCAATGTAAGAAAGAGATGGGTTTGCTAATAGGTCTCTATCTCTTGTTTGCTTGGTTTTTTTAATTCCATGGAGTTTCATCTTCAATATATCTATTTGTTTTCTTATCTGTAACATGACAATAACATTTTAAAGGACCTATTTACAAAACTGCTCACTAACCCTGTAATGATAAGGACAGTTTTTAAGGGGTTCATAGCACCTTACTCTCCATGTTTCCTCTTGGGATTTGGAGGAGGAAGTCCCAAGTTTTAAACTGGGTTTTGACCAGGGTAGAAATGTTAACATCTGGTTTACAAGCATGAGGGTGTGAGATTGTCAGATCGAATGCAAACATTGACAGTGTAAAAATGTAAAGGTTTTATACTGGCTATATAGCTTATGTTGAAAAGCTATCTGGTGAATATGATGCTTAAAACAGTTTTAATAAGATTTAGTACCATAAGGTGTAAATTAAGTGTATTTCCTGCCAAATACATTTTGTCTTTTTGCTTTTGGCTGGATGGAGTAACCTTTCTGTAGCTGAGTACTTGTTAAATTTTGTCGTGTATATTTTGCCATCTAAGCTTCTAGCTTTGGGGACTTTAATGAAATACAAACTTTGTTATTAAAGCTCCATTGCTGATAGTGTTACTTTTTAATTAAATTTAACAAAGTTTGTAGGTAGCATCTGGAGTTTTCAGAACTTTTTCGATTTGAGGAGAAGGGTTAAAGGTGAAGTATAACAGTCAATTTCAACATCTTGTGCCAGAAATCTCTAACTTTTAACTGAAAGCAGGAAGTACTTAAGTTGGTTTTGGTCCAGAATGAATCATGCTTTCTGCAGGAAATCACAGCAGCTGATTTCTGTTACAGAATTATGAGTTGTATTTTTCTGTAGTGAATGAGACTATTACAAAACAAAAAAAACCTGTACAATTAGGTGCTGCTAATACATGAAGTTTTCAGATAACTTATAATCAGTTTGTATTTTCAAATACCCCAAATAACAAATATATTTGCTCATACTAGTAGATTTAGAAGTGCTCCTGTACCTGTAGTGACCTGCTACACCACTTAAACATACACAAGTCTGTGGGGCTGGATGGGTTACACTCGGGGCTCCCTCTTGGGACCACTTCTGTTTAACATCTTAATCGATGATCTTAATGAGGAGATAACAATGCACCCTCAGTAAGTTTGCAGATGACACCATGTTGGGTGGGAGTGTTGATCTGCTGAGGGCTCTACAGAGGGACATGGACAGACTGAATCAATGAGCTGAGCTCTATTTTATGAGCTTCAACAAGGCCAAGTGCCAGGTCCTCCACTTAAGCCACAAACAGCCCCCTGCAATGCTACAGGTTTGGTGAAGAGTGTCTGTAAATCTGCTCAGCAGATAGGGACTTGTGGGTGCTGATTGACAAGCGATTGAATATGAGTCAGCTGTGTGCCCAGGTGGCCAAGAAGGCCAGCAGCATCCTGGCTTGTATTAGCAATATGTAGCAATCAGGACTAGGAAGATTATTTTCCCTCTTTGTCATTGGTGAGGCCACAGCTCGAGTACTGTGTTCAGTTTTGGGCATCTCACTATAAGAAGGACATTGAGGTGCTGGAGCTTGTCCAGAGAAGGATAACAAAGCTGGTGAAGGGTCTAGAGAACAAGTCTTACAAGGAATTGGTGAGGGAACTGGATTATTTAGTAGGGAGAAGAGGAAGCTAAGGGGAGACCTTTTATCACAATTTAGCGCTCTCTACAATTACCTGTGAAAGGAGGTTGTAGCAAGGTGGGGATCAGTCTCTTCTTGTGTGAGCCCATTTCTAAAATCCTTTAAGATGCTGAGCAATCTGAATAAGGCAATTCTACAGTAAATCCCATATGTGCATGAAAAATAAGAAAAGATTGAGAAGAGGTTTGGTTACCCACATTATTTTCTTTACTGATCAGAGCTTCCAAGTAGTTTAGAAGCTCTGCAGAGTTAGAAGTTTTAGGCTTTATTCAGATGACTAATCACTTTGAAACAAATTAACTACTTTGTTTATAGTTCTGGTACTGGGATTTAGAACCTCTTTTTTATTACATTTTTGCCATGTATAGACATTCTTTATGTACTTAATAGCATATGCTAGCTACCAAGTAGAATTCTTTCCCAAACATTGCTGTATACTTAATATTATCAGGACTACCATAATCATTAATGATCAGGACAAAATAAACCAAAACCTGTGCTCAATTATAGAGCTACAAATGCACACCACGATGCATGTTTCTTGAAGTCCCTTCATCTAAAGAGGGGAAAAAAAACAACCAAAACCACCAACAAAAATAATTGAAAAAACAATGCAACACAACAAACAAACAAACAAAAACCCAACAAACGCACACCAAAATACAGGTGAGAGAATTTCTCATTTTTTCTGAAAAAGAATTGATGCCATGGCACAGTAAAACTTGTGTTTTGAAGCCTTCTAGCTCTCTGCCTCTTACTCTTTTTTAATTGAGCTGAGAACAGGAATGAGCAGAATACAGACCGATGTTAAAAATATAAATTTTAATGTGGTTGAATCTTGGTGATACTACTTAAAATAGCTTTCTTCTAGTGGAAATATAATTTCTTTACTTTCCCCCACTGCCACATTTCCTAAAGAGATAGGTGAAAGAAAATTATTTAGCAATCATTCATAGCCTGAGCATACTGGAAAAATAATACAGACAGAATAGTCAGGGAGACTCCATTCCTGTGCTTAAGGCAGATTGGAAATCACACCCTGCAGGACGTGGAAGGAGTTTGTGGTGGAATGCTGTTTAAAAATCCAGGTCTCATGTCTGTTCTGCTGTACTTCATTCTGGGAGGTAATGAATCCTGTGAGTGTACAATATCCTTCTGTTTGAGCATAATTTGCAAAGATACACAAGGTATATTTAGGAGAAAGTGTATGGATTGTGTTTTGCTTGTCATGTAAATGTCTTAGATTTTAGTTTCCTCATAAGAAGAGACAACATTTATGTGTTATGCAAAGCTCTTTGGTTTCTTCAAGAAGGAGCCTGCAATTTAAATTCATACATGTCTGCTAATTTCACCATGTCAAATGTGGACTGCACCAGTGGAAAGTCCACACTTAAACACTGTGGTATCTGAGGAGATACCTTGTGTGACTTGTTAGAAAACAACATCATACTCCTTATTCCTCAGAAAATATGAGTGTGTTTTCCTGGCTAAATTCCAGACTCATTATATCCTATGTTTGGATAATTCACCTCCCATGGACTGAAGTGTGTGTATTGGGATTTTTTTCTTGTTTTTGTTTTGAAACTATCTATCTTAGAAACATATAAATGTCTGGGTTGGAAGGAACCTCTAGAGATCATCTAATCCAACCCCTATGCTGAAAGCAGGGTCATCCTCAACTAGAGCAGGTTGTTCAGAGCTTCATCAAGCCCCAGCCTTGATTGTCTCCAGGGATGGGGCCTCAACCACCTCCCTGGGTGGGCAACCTGTTCCAGTGCTCCACCACTCTCATGGTATAGAGCTTCCTCCTTATTTCTGATCTAAATCCACTTCTTTCTAATTTATAACCATTACCCCTTGTCCTTTCACTCCAGGCCTTTGTAAACAGGCCTTCTCCAGTCTTTTTTTAAGCTCCCTTCTTCAACCTATGTCTTAAGCCTGTCTTAAACCTATGGGTCTCTTTTTATGCCATTCATGTGTTTGATGATGAGTACAGATGGGTTGTAAAACATTTTGACATAACTTGGGCTTGCTGGAAGTGTCTTTTGATATCTAATCAGGTGTGTCTGATGAGAATAACAAGCTGTGCTTTAGAGGCAGGTTCAGGAGTGTTCCTGTAAGAGTATGTCCTTCAGGACATGGTTTAGTCATCATGATAATGTTAGGGTGATGGTTAGACTTGATGATCTTGGAGGACTTTTCCAACAGTAATGATTCTGTGGGCCTTTCCACTTAAATGGAAGATTGTTTACTCATTTCTATTACTTCATGGTGGCATAAATCCTAAAATATTGGATTTTACTCCTTTCCCAATATTATTTTCCCATTCTTGTTAGCTAGAAAGGTATATGTGTGCAAAAATACAGGATACTGGCAAGTAGAACTAAATGCCACCTTTGGCTTTATGGAGACCCTGCAGCCACGAACAGATGTTTCATTCAAAATAGCCCCACTATTGTGAATTATGTATCATACCAGGAAGAAAACAATTGAAGGGAATGATGGGAGCAATAATGAAACAGTTATAATAGGCTCTAGGTCTGTAACACTCTGAAAAGTTTCATCACTTTGCAATGAAGCAGAAATTTGAACTGTGATATTCTGTTTTAGTTGAGCTGTTTGGTTATAAGGGTTAAAGAAATCTGGTGCTTATTCACTCATAACCATGTTGTTAATGGAAGTATAGCACAGATCATCACATGCTGATTGTTCCAGACAAACTGAAGGCTAGGTTATCTGCAGCACACCAAGATCCATCTGTAGACTTGAGCAGAAAAGAAGCATGAAAACCCACCCAACACCTATATGCTGCACTTCTGAAATACTGTGTCTGTACTTGCAAAGAGCAGTGACCTTACACAGTATTTCTTAAGGGCTCTGTGGGATTCTCAAGACAGACAGACCCAGGCAAAAGAGAAAGAAGGTGGCAATAGATAACTAAAATTAAAAACAGAGGGATTTGAGGGAAGCGTCTAGTCACAGAAGACTAACCACATAGTAAATTCCTGACAGTGGCACTGATGTCAAGGGATAGACTATAAAACATGGCAAAATAACTTAAAGACGGATTTAACAGTGTTAGCTAAATTAATTTTATTTTAGCGAGTCATGTTTACATCATTTATATTGAAAACATTTAGTTAAGTGGTTTTAAATAGCTGAAATTCTTTGATTTATTAGTATAGACACATTCATCTAGGAAAAGATGGTATGGGGAGCTGTGTCAGTGTGTGGCTGTTGTACCATCCGTTTGCAGCTGGTTTATGTTATGAAAAAGCTTGCTGGTCAATTAGAAATCTGGTACAAAAAGCAGGATGTCTCCATTAGTCACTTGGTTCACAGTAATTATTGAATAAAATAAATATGTACATAAAATTGGAGAATATTCAGCATCAACAACTGAGAACTAGCTACTGTAGTAACTGCATGGTCTAGTATGCTCTACCTTAGAGCTTGGAGATTTTGGAACTCGAGTATAAACATTTTGCACTCTGCACTTATTCTGAGTTATTTAATTAAAAGGATTTGATACTTTCACTATTGTTATGATTGTTTTTAAAAAAAGTTATGACAATCATGACTCTTTTTGAAAATAATAACATTGTTGTGTCCCCAAATAAATTATTTCTCTTTTTGAGAGCTGCAGAATTTTAAGAGGTGGCTCAGCATTTCACATTAATGTTCTTTGTTGATTCCCATGGCAGCCTATTTACTCCGAAGCAACTAATTCTCCTTATTATAAGATGTTTAATTATTAATTCCCCTGCTTTATAGAACACCCAAAATGTTGTGGTTACTCCTCAGTACTAGGGAGGCCTATATTATATTCTGATTCTAATTCTTACTCCTTATAATGTGAGCTTCTAAACCTGCTCAACCAAATATCAGTGCTTTTTAGATTTCTGTGTGTGTGCGCATCAACGTTCTGCTCTAGACACTGAGATTTATTTATGGTGCTCAGATGAATGAAATAATCACATTTGGTATTAAGTTTCTGTAATATGATTTTTCCACTTAGTTCAGTCCTGAATTTAGTTTGAACCTATAGCAGAATTAATGTGACTTCAGCGGAAATGTTTAGCACCTAGACTCTCAAAGGACATTTCAAGAAACTTACCCTTAGTGTTGTTGGCTTAATATAATGTTCCTGTAAGAACCGTGCTTTGAAAACTTTAAGATCCCACTCTTCTGGCTACTTTTTTGGACTGATCCTTTTCTCAGACAGAAGGAGAAACAACATTTAACACTGTGTATTTGGGTACTTAAATCATAATGGAGCCTGGATATGTGAGTTAAAGGTTTAATTTTTTGGTGAATCAAGTTATATACTAAGGATCACTGAAGAAACCCCAGTAAAATTACAGTATTAATTTCTCTTTTTTTTTTTTTCCTTTTTAGAGAATCAACAGTTCCTTAGATATACATATAATTTAGTAAGCTCTGCAGCTCTCTCTTACCATTCAGGGATACAAAGTATATTTATTTTCTGTATGATTATAGAAATATCTCAGTAGAAATAATAAAAAAGAAAAAAAAAGACAAAACCATTATGAGTTTAAAATATGCACAATACTACAGTTAAAATATATCTTATTGGTCTAATTCTAGAAAAATGTTTTTTAGCAAAAGGAATATCCCTTATTTTACTAAAACTTACAGATACGGCTTTTGGTTTTTGTAGTGCTGGATTTAATATATTGTCCCTTTTACCAGCTGGAGCAACCCTATCTGTGTGGCACTAGGGGTGGTCGTACTCCTCTACTTGTGGTTACAACTTCTACAGCAACCAAACTCTGCGGAAGCTTGAAAAGCAGTAGTTTTTGTTCCTTGTGAAATAATGATGTAACCTATTCTTTTCAATATTAGGTAAAGCCAGGACTTTCATTTTTAGAGGAACAGAGAAATCCTCATGCAGATTGTAAAGAATTTATGAAATGATATAATGAGGCAGTTGTGGAAATTAGGATGTTGGAGCATAAGAGCAGAGTTTTAGCAAAGCAGTCTTCTAATAAGGTTTCTTAGTATTAATGGTTCAGTAAGAAATGAGAACTGACAACAAGAATGCCTGTCTATATCAAAAGCTGAACAATTCTGTAGATCCTAGTCTGGGAAATACTGTTGATCTGGAATTTAAAGTATGTCACAGCTCATTGCTATTGACCATAGAGCGAAAAGGCTTACAAAATGAGAATACAGTTGATCTTATTCACTTTCACTGACCAAAAAAACCCCAAACCCAAACATTCAATGAGTTTATTTTTGGAGTTGAAGGTGTATTGTTACTGAATCACAATTACACTGCTAAATTTAGTAAGTCAGTGCTAATAACATTTAGGTAGTTGCTAAGATTAGGATTTACACAAATTACATAAATTTAGGCTGTTCAGTGCAAGGACCTCACCTAACTCAGCTGATAAGACAAAAGACGGAGAGTAATGTGTAGCTCCTGTAATGATCTGAAAATAGCATGCTAGATTGGAAGACATTTTTCTCTGTTTTTAAGGGGAGAGACATGGAAGAGGGGTGGAACACCGAATGGGGGGGGGGGGGGGGGGAGGGAGA
>JANIJG010023736.1:18668-31965 GCA_024611175.1 Megaceryle torquata
TGGTGTTGGGCGAGAGGTGTTGGTGGGGAAAGGGGGGGGAGGGGGGGGGGGGGGGGGAGGTGGAGGGGGGGGGGGGGGGGGGGGAAGGCAGAGTAATACAGTAAAGCAGTGCAATGTGGATGAGGAAGGTAAGCGATGTGAGGAAATGTTTAGTAGTTCTGGTCCTGTTTGGAGCTGAAATGGTACAGACTACAAACTCCTTGAAACAAAAGTACTGCCTCATGTGGAAGTAGTGTCTGATTTGTTCTGGCATCATCACTCACATTCTGACAAAACCACTTTGTTTTAATAATAAATGCAAGATTCATGTGCTTGTTTTGGTCATTAACTAATCACAAAAACATGCTGAAGCAGACTATTTTCACTGCTTGTTATGGGGATTTGTGTACCTTTCTGTAAGGTCACTGTTAAAAACAGGAGATCGGGTTTTATGTATTCAGCCCACTATCAGTAGTATCCTAGGCTGTATTGTATTGAACAAATCATCTTTTGGCTCACTACACTATTTTTGCAGAACATATCTTTCTCCTTGATTAAATTAATGCTACTTTTATCTTTGAAGCTTTCTATATTTCTTGCTTGTGTTAGAGGATTTAGGTGCTGTGTCATTGTCCCAAAAGTGACTACAGTGTAGCAGTTATAAATACCATGTCACTTCAAGTTCTAGTGACAAGGTAGGCTCATCAGCAGGGAGCTGACCTTCCTCCATGCTTGTTTACCTTCTAAGGAAGGTAAATGATGTGACTTCATGTTACTGGTACCCAACCAACTTGCAAATTTATGCATTTCATTCCCAGACCTGTACTACAAGCCTGTTCTCTTACAAAGCTGGTAGGACAGTTCATGGTACTAATTCCCAATTGTGTTTGTAACTGTTGCTGCTGTGCATCTGAGTGCATTGTCATAGAAAGAATGAGAACATGGTATGAAATGGTTCTTAGAGGTCAGTATAGTTTTATTAATTTAGAGAACAGTTGTATATTGTTTGTGGTGGCTGACATGATGATAAACTAAATTTAAAGCAGCTTTTTATTACTTAGAGTGCAGTTAATTCAGTAAGAAACAATTATTTCTCAATTAAGATTTTTTTAAAGGCTTTATCAACAGTTAATTGAATTGTACTGAAACATATGAAACCAAAACATAATAAAATAAGTCATGGGGTTATGAAAATAACTGTTTTGTTGTAAACAGATGCAGCTTCTTGGAAACCTGAAAAGGCAAAATGAGTTGTGAGAAGGAAATACTATAAATTTTAGATTAGCTATTGAAAGACTATGACCTGGCCTCATCTAGCTTTAAAAAGTGCAACATAAGGGATTCATGGAGGAAGGAAAAGAGCAAGAAAATTGAATTTCAGGAACTGCTATTGTAGGAAGAGGTCTAAGCATTTTGTAGATAGTAATGTATCCCTCTGCAGACTCAGAAGTGTGTGACTAACAGTTTATAATGGTATGAGAAAATATTTCTTCTAGTCACTTCATTTGTACTCTGCTAAACCATTGCTGCTGGAAGTCACTGTAATGTTTCCAAATTTTGATCCTGTTCAGATAATCTCCCCACCCACTGTAGCTGTAGGGGTTTTTTGTGCCTTCCTGTTCTCCTTAAAATTGAACTAATTCAGGGCACCTTCAGATAATACTTGTTCTTACTTAGCTGCTGAATTTATAGCTTCCCAAGTTACAAATACTTTTAAACTACAAATAAGATTTAAATTTTTTTGTTTGTTTTGGGGTTTTTTTTGTCATTGGGAATGAAAAATGCTTCTTAATTGGAGAAAAAACTGCAGTGCCTTCTGTGACAGGTATCAGTTTTCTCCATTTCAAGCTAATGAAACAAACTACCTTTTTTATGATAAAGCATATTTCTGTATTGCATTAAACCTTCAAATACTCTTATTTTTTTAATTGAAATAACATATAACTTATATACCACATATTATATCCATAGAAACTTGATTTGTGCTATATGACCCTGTAAAAAAATGAAAAACAAGAAACTCAACCACACAAAAAATGACAAACATGCACAAAAAATCGTGAAAAAAGCCACCCCAAAACCCCCAACCACACTGTGGGCTAGGTTAATGTTGTCTAGATTTCACATGTAGGTGAAATGAACCATTAAGGGCAAACCTTAATTGAATGCATTAGTCAAAGTCCACTGCTATTACCTTTTTAGTTTTGGTTAGACTGGCTTGGTTCCTATGCTTAAGTGATGGTGGTGCAGTAAAGCCAGTTGCTGAAATTAGTAACTTCCCACACTTCTGTTTCTTGGTCATCTTAGTCAAGACACATTATACAGTACAATTTATGAGTAATAATGTTAATTGCAAGCTATATGTAATTGGTATGGTTCAAATATCTGCTGTTAATTGTAGTCTGCTATCAGAGTCTTGATTTTCTGAACAGCCATAGAATTTAATTACCAAGTCTATGTCGCCATAAATGTCCACAAATGATTTATAAAACACGGAATGCTGTAGCAACTTTTGGCAGGTTTTTTCCATGTAATTCCTTTAGCACAGAGGGGGAAATAACTCTGTGAAACCAAAGCAGCACTATTGTTAAAATGTAATAATCAAAGCTACAGTTATTCTGCCGTTTCTGTAAAAGCAATTTCTTTATTTGGCCAAACCCTTGCATTAAGAATAGGGGTAGTGATGTCATAAATCAATTATGAAATACCTGTTTCTTGACTTTTAACTGGGCTCTCTGACACAAGATGATCAGTGGGACTGAGAAGTCATATATTTTATGAGTGAAATATAATTCTGCTTACTGGAAGGATGTTTTATGTGGTTTTTTGGTTTTGTTTTGTTTTTAATTATTATGATTTTAAAATTAACTTTAACTGAATCTATATGACAAGAGATTGTTGTTAGTAGCAGACTTAAGGTCACTGACAGCAAAGTGGGCTGCAGCTTGCAGTTTTAAGGGTATATAAAATACTGGCTGAATTCCACAGTCTGCACTGGTAAACTGCAGACAACAGTAGAACCTTCCTGTTGCAGAATAAATATGGCATGAAAGTTGATTAACCAGTCTTGTGTTGTTATCCAAACATGCAACTCATCTGAAATAAAATTATAAAAATATTAACTGAGCTTTTCAACAGGGAAAAAAAAGAGAAACTAGGTTAGAAACAGTTAAGGTTTAAACATTTAAGTTCCTAGCAAGATGACCAACTCTCTATGGTGCCTTATTTAATTTTTTGTTGAATAACTGTATACTGTAGAACTGAGATTATTATCATTAAAGAATTGTTTAGGATATCTGAGTAGGGACTTATGAAGTGTGATAGGCTTGTAAGTGTGTGCTCATCTGGAGAATTGCATCCTTTCTAAGATTGACTTTGAAATAGACCAGGATCTCCAATATCTTTATTCTGCCATTTGTAATTTTTCAAAAAATATGTCCTGATCATGAATCAAGTTTGGCATAAACTTTTCACCTGTTGTGCCTACATGTTTGAATTTAAACCTTATTATTCCAGTGATTTAACAGATTAATGTGATGGTAGTTAAATATTTCAAATATTTATGGTATTTCTCATATGGCTATTTTGGAAAAACAATGTCTGAAAATGAAGTCAATATTCCAAGTTCTGATTTTGAAAAGATGGGCGTGTTGCTGAGGCAGCAGATAAATGCCACCACGAATGAAAGAATTTGGTGTTTTTATACATTACATAAGCATGAAATTAAAGGCGTCTCGCTCAAATAAGGCCTTATTCCTTGCAAAATGTGCTTAATAGGATTCTTTCCACTAGATCAGCAGCAGTGCTGCTGTTTTCATTTATGTTTGCTGCATTCAGCTGACTGTCATTGCAAAGTTTTACCACCAAGGAATATGGCTGTAGCACTGCGCAGAACAGGAGTAGTTCAGGAAATGCAGGAGTTTGCTTTATATGATGGATACAAAGACATACATGATGTGTATGGTAGATAATGGGGTACCCTGGTTCACACACTCTCTACTCTTAAGACTCCATGTCTTTTCATCCCAATGGTTTATTATCTCTTAAGACTTGCATAACTCCCCCAACCAGTTTAAATCTACAGCACAAAATCACTTTGTTTCTAAAGAAAGATGATTTTCTGTTCCCAAACGGATGCTGTCTTAATTATACTTGTACTTACCAACATCTTCTTTCCCCCCACCCCCTTCCTTTTAGATATTTTAAATAGCATGTCTGATTTTTCAATGAGTCAATATGATTAAACTTAAAATCAGAGAGGAATCTCTGCTCAGCATTGCCTTTATTGTAGCAGGTCCACACCATACTGACACATGGCACAAAAAAACCAAGGGATATTGCCTATATTAAAAAAGGATCTAATTTTTTTAAATAAAAAAATGTAGAATCCTAAATCAGTATTTGCACAATCTGTGCTTACCTCCATTTATTTTGTAATTATGTGGTAACTAATGTGCTCTGTTTTTCTTTTGAGGCTCTGAAATTGAGCCTATTTATCTAAGATTTTAAGTAATTATAGGTGGATAATGTTGCAACATGAAAACATAACCTCTCCTTACCAGAGCTGATGGAGAAATAGAATACAGAATTTATTTCAGGAACACTTAAGAAGCATATGCTAATGTTTTGTAAGGGTGAATGGTTTTAAAATGTCCTTTGAAATAAGAATCTATGCAATTGTTTAAAAAGAATGTGTGATAGTAGCATTTCTTAATTTATATCTCATCAAGGGCAAATGAGACAATACTTCTACTCTGTAAAGGCAAGATATAGATGACTGGAAAGAAATTTAAGTAAAGTGTCTTGGGTCTGGATATCATTGCATCTTGCAGCTTTTTCTTGTATCCTCCCCTCTACTGACTTTGAATGCAGTTACATCTTTTTGCACAGAACATATAATCTGCTACAGTGGTTGTCAGATACAAAGGATGTAATGTACATTTGCAGAATAAAAACAAATATGCTCCCATTTTGAGATTCAAATGAGCACAGAAGTATTTTGCTGTTTCTTTGTGCAGGAGGAGCTTGTAAGAATTTATAAGATCCTGATTGTTTAAGAGCCAGAATACAAATAGAAGGACGGCATCTGTTGGTTCAATCCTGCTTTTCTTAGAAGATGTTTGGCACTACAATTGCCTCTATTTGCAATTAAATTGCTGTCTTTGAAGGTGGTTTCCTCTACAAATGTAGTCTTGAGATACAACCTTAACACCAAGATTATATGTAGGAGTGTAGTGGCAGAACTGCAGAAAGTATTTCTGTAGTTTAAGAGTATGGCAAAATACCTTTAGATTGTTATGAATTATGATTATGTTCCAGAAAATAAGTTTATAAAAAGTGGTGGATGTGTAGATGTGGTGCTTAGGGACCTGGTTTAGTGGTAACTTGGCAGTGCTGTGTTAACAGTTGGACTTCATGATCCTGATGTCTCTTCCAACCAAAATGATTCTATGATAATATCTGTTGGTCAGCTTAAAATTAATGACTTTTGCTAGTTGCTCAGTTCATAATCTGTAGTAGTTTAAACTCTAAAGACAAAAACAATCATACCAAAACATCCAGCAATACTTCAGGACAGTATGTTGGAAATAAAAGTCAAAGTGAAATAAAGCCTTTTAGAATTCCTTGGTTTCATTGTTTTCTTCTGAAGGTGTGTTCTTGGATGGAGATACGTTGAAGGCTTCAAATTTTTTAGTAGAATTGCAGTGAAAGTCTAAGACTGATATTAAACTATTTTACTAATGATGCTACTGTTGGCACATGGCATATTTTTATATTCTGGAATTATTATCAGATGGCCATTTTCTTAAGGTTTTTGTGAACAGTTTAATGAATGAAACCTGAATTTACCGGTGAAAGTATGTGGATTTTTGTTGTAGATATTCCAGATGATAGAAGATTAGTACCCTGTTTCTATGAAGAAATTTAACAGCTAATGTAATACAAGACAGTGTATGAGGAGGGAAGGTGGAGAGGGGAAAAAGGCCACAGTTGTTCTCTGGTTTTCAGTAATCTTTTTTTATTCAGCAACAGTTGATATATATGGGTGTATGTATATAATGTGTATGTATACATACATACTTACACACACACAGAGATTATATTACATAATATATTGCATAATATCTTTTTTAGTGGAACATTAGAAACAAAAAAGAAGGCAAGTTTAAATGGCCAAATTGAGACTTCTCAGAAAGTCCATACAGCCAAAACGCTGTGGTGTTTTGGACACTGCCATTTGATGTTTAATGCTGGACATGAGAATTGCTGGATTATTTTGATTTGCAAGTGTATAAAAATGATTGCATAGCTTCCAGTAATCTTTCCTCTTTATGGGGAACATCTTAATTGCAGCAATGATGCAATATTAGGCATTGTTAAATAACTTTTATTTGTTAATGTAGACTTTCATGTAGTTATGGTTTCCCTTCCTCCTCTGGCTTCTCACGTGTGTGCAGATCACGGGAGAAATCCATATGAAATTTTATTTAGTGATTGTGCTCTTAACACACTTTTCTGTCAAGGCTGCTGGCATATTGCTGATGACCCCCTTATTTAATAGTGATTATAATTACTTTCTCATGATTTAATGGCAGGCAATGATTAGAGAACAAGCTATAGTCAGTTCTTCCTCATGGTGAGAGGTTTTGGGTTTGTTTCTTTTATCAGACAGTGAAAGACTTGAGTGGGGATGGAGGGGGTTTTATGCTATGAAAGCTTTTATGAGTACATTTTTAATAAAAGAGTAAAATGTGATTATTTTGTATGAATCTACTGACAAAACATTTAATAATGAATGCTATTGTTATGTATTACTGCGTTATCTCTAAATGTGAGACTAACCTAACAAAGTAGAAACCTTGCAGCCTGGCCCTTTAGCATTATTTATTTCCTATTACTTTATAGTTTCCTTACTTTTAATAAGGTCACACTCATCCCTGACCAGATGCAAAATGAGGATGCTTGAGAGAGAAATGAGAACATCAGAAAGATTGCCCTAACTGTGATGGAGACTAACTGTCCTTTCTCCCTGAGGACTTCAAAGTACTTTGACACTTCAGGAGTGGTGGATATTGTCAGGTTAACATACTCTGTATTGCTGGACATGGTCAGAGAAAAAGCAATACCTTTAGATTAGGAGCCTGAGGAGGTAATGCCCCTTAGCCTTATGACAATTATTCAGCAATATGCAGCACAAAGTAGACATGGTCTTGGTTTGCATTGTTTCTTAGGTTTTGCTTCTGTTATATGTATAGGTTTTCTCCTGTTGTAGATTAAAAAGCTTGATAGAGCTGGGTATTCCAGATTCAGTGTGGGCAGTGTGAACCAATATGCTGCAAATGAGATAATACATGGGGAATCAAGCATGTGAAGAAAGATAAAAGGGAACAGAGGAAATGCAGAGCAGCAGGCAAAACATGGAGTTGTGATCTGTTCTTTTACCCCATCACCTTTCAATACCTCCAATCCAGTTCACTAAAATGTCTTTGCTTTTTATTACATTTGTCCTTTCTTTTTCTTTATTCCATAGCTTGACTAAATCTAGTTTTCTCTCTTGTTTCAGCTCTGCCTTCTGTAGTGTGTTGCTGATCACTATTTCTTTCTTCTCACAGTCCACTCTTACTGATAGTCTGATCCCACCTTCCCACGGCAAGATGTACTTGACATGGTTATTTACAACAGACTTTCACTTATAAACTTACAAAATTTATTTTTTTTCTTGTTTGCTGTGCTGCCTTTGGAACAGTACTGCTGTCTAGCTTTTAAGCCTAATGCTATGGAGCATCTGACAATGTAAATGAGAAGGAACGGTATAAAATCTGAGGGTTTTTTTCAAAATACAATATAGATTTTTAAAACTATGGTTTTAAAAGTAAAAACTTTTATAAGTGAAAGAGGTTTCTTCTATAATTTAAAGTCTTAGGAAATAGTAATAAAATTCAACTCTCCTGTTATTTTAAAAGAGATGAATGTGGGGAGACCTCTGGCATAGAGAACAAACTCAAAATTTATTCATTAAAAATTCATTGGTAGTATGTTGAGGAATCAGTAAGCTGGTTTTTTTTCCTCCATTTTCCCTACTTTTTTTTTTCTCCTTCATTTTCCCTATTTTTTTTTTAACAAAGTATGTGAATCATAGAAAGCAGTGCTGTCTGAACTGTTGACTTCAGTGGGAGTTCAAGCATAACCAGCATAGATATATTGGAGGACTGTAGTTCATGAAGAGTTGACTTTGGCATTGATACTTAGCTGGTTTAATTTTTGGTCTCAAACATGTCTCTCCCCCTCCCCTCTTGCCTCTTTGCCCTTATCAAATGGAGACCAGTGCTGTGGTCCTGTGCTGCCAACACTGTGCTTTGTGCAGACTTGTCACACTGCAGGCTTGGAAGGGGCAAAGCTGTCACCAGCAAGGAGTCTAGAACTGCTTGTTTCTGCTTCAAAAGAGAGCAGTCTATAGCCCATCTGTCAAGAGTTGAATTTATTTAACACAACATATGTAAGATCTTGGTAACCCATACTATAATTATCTAAAAATATTACCATGTCAGTGAGCAGTTTTCTGTCAGATGACCAGTATCAGCAGTAGTCTGCTGAAGTTCTGTTATAGCCGAAGATCTGACAACCTTTATTGTGCAATGAATACGGATCCTTTTTAACTGTCCAATTGTTCATCAGTTTGCTTGTTGGTTCTTTTAAAATCTATTAAGTGTATGAATATGTGTAGCTATAAGGCAAGAAGAAAAAAAAATGAAAATCTTTATTCAGTACCATTTCATACATATACATCTATAACACATATGTACGTGTATGGTTCATCACAAAATCATCAACTTTATCATGTTCTCATTTTTCAAACGTACTTTTTCTGTATGCTTTTTCAGTATTGGACACTTGGTGATAAGGTAGATATACGTGCAATTGAAAGCAAGGTTTGAGCATAGCAGTTATCTGTCTCAGCCCTTGTGATTTCAATTGCCATGTTCTCTCAGCATGAGTGGATGAAAGATCTAATTGGGTTCTTTGCAGAACCCAGCAACTTTATGCACTATCTTATGGAAAGTGATAAACATTTCATTTCCAGACACTATAAGACCATGCAAGATTTTGGGTATCATAAATCTGTATTGTATTTTTAAATTTTTGTTTGCTTTTCTTTGTTTGTTTTGTTGTTTGGGGTTTTTTTTGTGCGGTTTTTTCCTTGATGTTACTGGTGTGAGGGTTTTTGTGGGTTTTTTTGGTTTTTTTTATGCATAAATGATTTCTTTTTTAAAAATACATAAATAACAGTCATTGTAGCAGTGTTGCTACAATAAGAGGCTTGAGGAGCTCTCATTTTTTTATAACTGCAGGTAGCAGAAGATGATAAATGAGAGAGTCTGCAGAAAGCTGTATGAAGAATCAAGCCTCAGTTACCTACAAAGAGAAATAATTGTAACTTCTCTTTGTCCAGAAAGACCTGAACTTGCAACCTGTCAAAATGAAAATTTGTTTTATTGGGTGTTGTCTTGATGGTATAATGATGATAAAACTGGAGGAGGGAACACAATCAAAAGCTTGGCCTTTTACCGTATGACTTTATTAGAGATGATAATGTGCAAGATTTATAACTAAAAAAACATTCTGCTGTCTTCCACTTCAGTTAATGGACCACTGGGATTTTAGCGTCTTGAATGCAGTGTCCCAAGGCCATAGCAAAAGCAGCGTGGCATGAAGTCTTCTCTCCCAAAGGTGAGGAAACTGTCTGAATCTGATCAATATTACTTCTGCCTAGGAAGAAAAGACTGCAGGTCTGAAAAATGGAAATGAAAGGCAAGCAATATGTGGAAGGATGTGATGAGGGGACTGACAGGGAGAATATGCACCCATTTTCTGCATCTCTGTTTATTTGTTTTGTTGGGGTTTTGTTGTTGTTGTTGTCTTATTTACTTTTTTTCTCTTAAATACATTATCCTCGTCTTACCAAAAGAATAGATTTGTATGAAAATTCAAGTTTGCGAGGCCCACTGTAGAAAAAAATTATCATTTAATGGATTTGGAAATGATTTATCAGGACATGCATATAAAGGTCAACAGCAGGACAACAAAGACTCTGCAGAGGAGTGTGGTGTGTAGTTTTCTAGAATTAGCAGAAAGACAAGTTAATTAGGATGAATTTATGGAATCCTGAATATGTTCAAGACAGTCCACAATTGTCTGGATGTTCCTTAGAGTTCTTATTTTGAGCTGGTTTTTTTCTGTGAAGCTGCAGACAGGAATAACAAGCTGCAAGAGCGAAGGACAAACTTTTATCATGGTTACTGTGTCATTAATTTAGACATGTCTATATCTGAGAAAATTATGTTGTAAGAGTTGTTTGTCTCTCTTGAGAAAAGTAGTATTTATTTGTGTATAAAAGGAGATTAAAACAAAGAGAGCACAGTATGGCACTGTTGAAAAGTAACTTCTAGATAAGGTCTGGTGCTCCTAGTTCTAGTAACTTACTGGGATCACATTTTTAAATTTATGGAGGGGATGCCATGGAGAAAATCATAGGACAGTCAGGCAAAAGATAATCAGAGGCTGATATTAAATGATGTGATGAATTTGAGGAGGAGGATGATACTGAAGGTCTATGAAGGTTGCAGAATCACGCTTTTTACTTGATCTTCATATTAATTATATTTGCCCTGTTTAAATAAAGGGCATGGTAAAATTATGTTGATTGTTCAGTGCTTAATAAAATCTGTTTCTATTCTGTTAGCATTGTGTCTGTTAGACTGAAGAACTGTGAGTTGTCTTTATAAATTAGCTTTTCCTTTTTATTCTCCTTAGTAACTACCTGGTAGTTTGTTTCTATGGTAATGCTTGTGATGCTGTTTTTTCCTTTGTTTTGGCTAAAATTCTGGAATGCTTGTATGGACAAACACTCTGAGTCCCATATGAGACTTTTCTGTACAGAGATCCCAAGATTTGACTCCAGAAGGTGAAATAATAAGAGCAGCAAAGCCATTGTCATACAAAATTGTTTGACAAAATTAATGAGAATGTGAGATAAATTTACTTGAAGTGCTTGGAGAATAAATTGATCGAAGGATGGCTTAAAGGTGGACAATTTTTTCCTGCTTAATATGAAACTCTTTAGAAATGCATATCCAGCACTGATTGCACAACAGGATTTTTTTTCCTGTACCCTAGGAGGTATGAACTGAATCACCAGTTTGATACAGGGTGCAGATTAGGCAGAAAGTAGACAGGGAGCTGTGGAAAATTTTGCAGCTAAAATTGGTTTGGAGGACAATATTGCTTTTGCTATTTACAGCCTGTACAGATCCTTTGAGGATAAGTTCCAGGGAATATGTGGGGACAGTGGCCTCTGCAGCCATATAAAGAGTGTTAAGAAAGTATTTCTGGTGTACTTTTTGCATGTCTGGCTAACTGCATGATGAAAAAGTAATTGTTTTAAAGAGAAGGAAAAAAAGTAGTAAAAACTTAGAAATAGTCAAGGTAACCAATCAACCAGCCTTTCCCCACTGTCACACATTTGAGGTCAGTTTAATCCCTTCTCTTTGCAGCCTGTTTTGTTCAGCCTCTGACATTGTCTACATCAATGTTCCAATATTAGAAAGTCTTTTCCTTGGAGACCTGGTGCACCTGTCAGAAGGGCTCAAGCTGTATATAAAGATTTGTATATACACAAACAATTTTTTTCATGCCATGCATTATATATTTTTTTTTAATAGATAAGAAACATTCAAGTAGGGATATTTAAATCTATCTTTTCTGTCATTTCCCCCCAAGCTCATCAGGAAAGTTTTTATCCTGATTGTGACGTGACACATCAGAGAAACATATTCCTTTTTAGAGGAAGCTGTGGTGGAGGGGGCAGCCACTGAAAACATGAGGTTTACAGTTAGAAATGTAGCTTCAGTGTTAAATTATGGAATAGATAGCACTACTTGATAATAAATACATCTTAGTAGCTGTGCTTCTAGGGATTTTACAAATGCTAATAGTTGGTTTCATACTAGAACACAAACAAGAGACTTATGAGCTGCTGCTGCCTTATTTTCATTAGCACGCAGTGTTTGTATTATAAGGCAAATTCATGAGATGGTACTACAAACTGAAATATGTGACATTGGAAAGGTCGCTATTTGCATTTGTGCTCTATATACACTCTAAAGCTATGCCCAGTGTTATTATAAACTGTAGTTTGCTTTTGAGAAGGCCTTTAATGGAGCCACAAAACTTTACATTGCTTGTCACTAATATTCAGAGGATTACATTGTCGAAATTAAAGCAGCTTCTTACTACAGACCAGTACATGGATTTGATTTTACAAACAGTCCTTACACGTAGTTCTTGTTCATCAACTGTTTTGGTACTGTTTTTCTAAGTTAGTAAGATGTGTATGGGCAGATTAAGCATATATATATGGGGTACTTTTTTTGGTTTTCTTTTTGGTGTGGGTTGTTGTTTTTGGTTTGTTTTTGTCTTGGACCCATACTCTAAGAAAAAAAAAAAAAGGAACGGTTTTCTTAATAATTTTTCAAAATACTCTTCCTTCAATAAAGAATTGAAGGAATTTACTTATTACTCAGTATTTGTGTAGAAAGAGTTAACGTTAAAAAGTATATAGATAAGTAATATTCACACTATCCAGTCAACATCTAATTCAGTGAATACTAAGTGGCTGGAAAACAAGATTTCTGATAAGTTCTAAATTGGTTTTATTCTACATCAAGATGAAATAAACTTTGGTTTTATTTATCTGTTAGTGAAAGGGCAAATACTAAAAGCCACAGAAAGTCAGTAAGCTCACTGAGTGAGACTTTTGCTTCAGATGTTGGACATGCCTGCCAGAAAGTATGGTCATATCATAACCTAACTGCTGGGCTGATGGTTATTTTGGACTTTGGCTTTTGAGTAGAAATTACCATTGACTCTGAAGAGTTTTATAGATAGAAGTGGTGTCCATTACTACACTTATATGATAGTTTTTTTCAAAAATTGATTTTAAAAAGAATTATCCTCCCCTACCCCCATCAATGAAAAATAATTTCTCAGAAAGTTGATGAGCAATTCTGCTTGATTGGGAGGGCTGGAGCACCTCTCCTACAAGGACAGGATGAGGGAGATGGAAATGTTCAGCCTGGAAAAGAGAAGGCTCCGGGGAGACCTAACAGCCACCTTCCAGTACCTGAAGGGAGCTTATAGAAAGACTGGAGATGGGCTGTTTACAAAGGCCTCGAGTGAAAGGACAAGGGGTAATGGTTTTAAATTAGAAAGGAGTGGATTTAGATTAGAAATGAGGAGAAAGTTCTTTACCAGGAGAATG
>JANIJG010023736.1:35112-47245 GCA_024611175.1 Megaceryle torquata
AAGCCTGATTGTGATTAACTCCAGAGTTAGCTTTATTTTTATAAAGATAATACAGATGTGATAGGAAGGTGGAATCAGTATTGACTCAGAGGATGGTGCTACTTAAAGGGAATATTTACCTTTTTACTTGCAGGCTTAAAATACCTAATTTAGGAGTTCTTTCTGTTATAATTTACAGGGCTCTAAGATGAACTGTGTGAATATTCCCTCAGTGAATCACCAACACTACTTCTTGCAATGTTAGTACTTCAAGTAGGTATTTTCTGTCTGTTATTTCAGATCTTTTTAGTATGTGGCACACAGGAAAGACATCATAACAACGGTATATATATATATTTTTTTTTTTTTTTCCCATGGTGTTTGGGTACTGCAGGATAGAATATATTTCATTTGATCTGTATAGGTAATAGGCAAAGAAATTTCAGTTTTGTCCTTGCCTCGTGGGTCAAGAAATATTGGCAAGGTATTTCTTTTTGCAGTCTATAAATACTCTCTAATCTATATGTCCTGTTTGCATCATTGTGCTTGTGTCACCTTTAGTTTCCAATGTGAGTTCATGCATGCTATACAGAGCATTTACAATGAAAGGAGTAAAATGCTAGATGTGGTAAATGCAAAGTTATTTTTAAATGCTCTGAATGTGGATAGTATTGACTTCTGAAGATTATGAAAACAAAGGGTTTTCAGCAGAGAGAAAGAAACACAACAGATTTTTACTAGCTCTAGTTCAACTTTTAGTTCTTTAAATGCAGGCTTCTACTACTGCTGCTGAATGTTTGTGGAGATGATCATGATGGTGATATCTAACTGTTAAAAGACATTATATTTCCAGCAGAAATAGATTACCAGTGGCACAAGGTGTCTTGGGTAGCATATCTGTGAAACTTCTCAGTTATGTTCAGTTTATTCATGACTCTCATCTGCACTACATAAAAAAGCTGAAATAGATTTCGTATAAGATAATGTCCAAAGCCTACATAACAGTATGGCTCCAACACCATAAAAGCAAATGAATAAACTGCAGTCTTTATCTGAAAGTTTACAAAGAAGTAAGCAATAATGGAGCGACTTCTCTTAATTCATCACTGGAATTTTTAAGGGACAATTTCTACAAGGTATTCAGGAATTCAAATTATAATTATTGTAGTTTTAAGAGTGATCAAGATTTTTGATTATAGAAGTTTGTTCTTGCCAGTATAGTTAAATAAGGAACATTATGAACTTAAACAGTGTTGTTTAGGCATTAGGCAGCTAATAGGGATGTCTTTTGTAGGGATGTAGAGTCTGCACATCCTATATGTGCATGTCAACTGAAGAAAATACACATCTTCCACACATGCTGGTTTATTCCTCCATTCATACGGGACGTCAGAACTGTAACTCCCATCAAGAAATGGTATGTGAAGTTCATTATTGTCAGATGGCTCATTGTGTTTGTGTATGTGGTTACAGTTGGCACTTGCATTTGGTTACCAAACTTGTGCTTCTACTCGTGAATAAGTAGCCCAGATAATTTTTGGAACTCTTAGAAACAAAGGAGTTTTAACTCTGAGATCTCAATTTGTGTTTTTCAAGTCCTGCCATAATCCATGGTAGTTAGAAAGATAACCATTTACTTACACAAAAAAAAAAAAAAAAAAAACCTACTTCAGAATGAATAAGAAAAGACTGTAACCCTTTTCATAAGTCCTTAAGGTTTGTCAAATTTGTAAATTCCTTACATTATTGGAAAAGTAAAGGTAATGTTGTGCAGTAACTGTCCTCAAATTTTGCCTTTATATGGTTTCTATTTTGGTATATGGAGTTGTTGTGTATAGCTCAACATGGTTCAAAGTTGGAGCTCCTATTCTGCAGAAACTCCAGTGTTTCACTTTTTTTTTTCTTATTGTTTTGAATTGGAACAAAAATATATTCCTGAAAAATAAAAATATCTGAATTACTTCTGAAAAATTGGAACATCTTTTCATCCCAGCATCATTGTATTATTATTTTTTAATAAGCTTAAAATATTGTGTGTTACTTTTATAAATATTGAGTAATTTAATAGAAAAATATCACTCTAATACATAATCTGCCTGACCTCTTAAGAGGAGGACTAGCAAACTGGGCAGAGGACATGCTGGGCAGCCAGCCTGCCTGCTTTCCTGCCAGTCTGGTTGGCTGGTAGGCAAGCTTCCAAGCCGATCTGCCAGCCCTCTAGCTAGCCTGCCTGGTTTCCATCAGAAGTTTAGTGGAATAAACATTCCAGTAGAATATTTTGATCCAGAAAATCAGTGGTTTCTGATGGAAAATTGTTAATCAGAAGAGTTTTAGTCTGCTCTATTAAGAACATAAGTCTCTGAAATTGTTAGTCTCTAATAGAAGTGTTGCCAAACAAGTGAATATAATAGCCTTAACTGTCTGGAAGGCTCATTCACTTTGTCTCTGTAATAGCTCTTAGTTTTCTTTTAATACCCCCTGGAAAGGAGTAAAAGTTAATTAAGGTGGGTATTTTTCTGTATTTGCAGTCTGTTGCCATTGAAACAAGTGTTGAAAGGGTTCAATGAAACAGAGTTCAGAGTTAGCTGAACTTAAAGTTGTCAAGAAAACAGCTGTATTTTGCCATCTGAACTATCAGCCTAGTTATTTTGAAAGAAGAAATATTGGATATTGCTTAAAAAGTTGGAATATTCTTTCATTGATAGCCCTAATATTTTCAGTAATTTATATAAAGCTATCGGACTAATAAAGATTTTGTTCAGATCTGTCTGTTAGAACTCTTCTCTGGTTTTGTGTGAGTGCAAAGTGTCTGTGTGATTGAATCAGGAAGTACCACTTTTTTAGGATACATCCAAACAGATGTGCCAGATGATGTAAAACTCAGTGCCTGAATATTTAGCTTTAAAGAGATATTTTGCAATAAAGAGGTATTTTTGCAAATGTTAACCTTACTGTTGCAGACATTCATGTTTAAATGCTATTCTGAAATTTTGCTTAGGACATCAGCCACTTAAGATCTTATGCTTAAATCTTGCAGGTTTTAGGTGTAGGAAACAACAGAATTTACTAGTGTGGCAGAGCACTCTATTAAACAATGAACTCTCTTTCCACTTCTTATATATTTCCTTCACACTTTGATGTAAGACTTTGATTAGCTATCACAAAAATGCGGAGTGCTTCATTTTGGCATATTTTTAAAAATCTCATCAGTTTTCAGTGAATAAGATGCTCAGCGTAGCTGAGACTGAAGAAGTCTTCAACCAGACCTGGTTTTCACCACAGGAAGTCCTGCTGTTTTTCCTTCAATATATCTTATGACTAATCAGTACCTGAGAGATTTGGCTTGAGAAGTAAGGGATAGATAATCAGAACCGATGAACTCGTCAGTAATAAACTGTACTATACAATACCTTGTGTCAGTCAGTGAAGGTAGAATAGCTGAGGTGAATGAAGGTCAATATGTTTTTACCATAAAAATCTCCATCATTCATCTGGGTGTAGAATAATGTGAAGTCTCCCGAAGCACAGGTAGTGGCATAGCAATGTAAGCCTGTGTTATATGATTGAACTTTTTACTTTCCTAGTGTCTCAGATTTGCTGTGGAAAATTCTAGCCCAGCATTCTTATTTGTCTGTAACTTGAAATAAAGATTTGGGTCTTTGATAGAAAACAATTATTAAGTTCCATGAACAGCAGGAGTCTATACAATGACCAAGGGGCTCTGAAGGGGTATCCACTAGTATTAAAACTATTAGATGAATCAGAAATAGCTAGAGACATTAGTATCTAAAAGCTCTTAATTTTCCCCAAGATGTCAGCTTCCAAATTGTTCATGGAAAAATCCAGTTACATAACTGAAAACTCTCTGTAAGTAAAGATTTCAGCATAATAAAGACCCTCTCCATAACAATATAAGTGATGGACTAGATACTTCATGATTTCTTATTATACTGGTGGAGCAGCTTAGTTTTATCAGACTTTGACAGTTATCAAAGTTATACTTTTCCTTTTTTTGTTCCCACCCTTTTTAGGTTGTTGTTAATTCAAAATGAAAAAAGTGAAGAAAAATAAGCCAAATAGGCTGCATGTTTATGTATGTTTGTGTTCTAAAGAGCCTTTATTTACACAAATAGGTGTCTAATATTTTTTTTCCTTACATATGGTTTTATTTAATACTGGAGGGACAATTGAGTGGGAATGGCAAGTACTATTTTGCTCCACAGCTCAAATGCTGAGACAGAAAAGGGGGGTAGAAATTGTTTGTTCTTCCTACAATAAGGGAGATGCCTGCTTTTAGAAGTAGAAACTTAGACAAGGAAGATGTATTGACATTTCAATTATTACAGAGTTGTGCTCTCTTAATGTACCAAACAGCAGATATTATTTATAAACTTTCTAATGGAAATAACTGTAGCCACTTTATTATTTCAATGAGCTCTTAAAATGTTGTTGATGAGTAGTGTGATGTTTCTACATAATAATGCCATGGAAAATTACTACTTCTGTATTTATTTTTCAGAATAGGCATTTAATTGACATTGTTACAATCACTTAACATTTTTCAGAAGTTTAGTGTAGGAAGACTAGCTAATGGGAAAGTTTTAAGCCTTATTGACATAAGAATTAAACCCTTTACAACTAATATGTAGAGCTAGAACTCAGACCCACTTTGTCAAGCTGACATTCAATTGAAATAAAATTCATAATTAGAATAATTAAAAATCCCATCATATGAAGAATTCCACTGAAAGATTTCTCACTGAAAAGAATATTGAGTGAATCAACACGGAGGAATCTTGAAGAATATCTCTAGTTGGAGTATTTGTTATATCAGTAATTAATATTATGTAACTAGAGGAAAAAATGGCATAGTATTTTAATGACATGGGTTAGCAAAAGATACTGTTTAAGCCACGTTCATATGCAGTTTTCAGACCACTTGGTAAAGGCCAGTCAAATGATTCTTTTTCATATAGTCATTTCAGAGATCTGGCATCATTGAGGTCAAGTGAGCAAGTTCATTCTTGACAACAGGAGTTCAGAGTTATATCTATAGTGTCTTCTATTGGAGCTAACTACTCTTGAAAGGAAGATACCAGAAAATTATGAGTGAAAGAATAGTTACAAAATTAAAGATGTAAATCTATGCCTAAAGAAGATGTTAAAATGTTCTTGGAGCTTTTTGTGTTGAGGATCAGTGTTTGCTTGCTTATTCCTGTCTGTGTATCTCTTTTTATCTACATGGATATTAGCTGGTACAAGCTTTTAATAGGGTCTAACTTCTCTTGAGATGTTCAGCAGATCTAAGACTGCTGAACTACCAGTCACTATCAGTTTAAGGAATAAATGTTCGCTTATACTTACTGCAAGCATTTGTACTCTTGATTAGGATGACTTCACTTTCAAATGAAGACATGATGCTGTTTGGAATAGATTTTCAGGAGTTGCATTTATTTATAATTCATTAGCAATAGAATAAAGTAGAAAATAATAGTTTTAAGGATGCATTAAAACTTTGGGTTACTATCCTGTGTTGGCGTGGTCACATATGTAGAGATCTCACTCTTTTTGAATCCAGATGGTTCCAGATTGCTTTTCTCCTTGTTTTTTTTTTTGTAGTACTTAACTGTTTTGGTGTTACAATATATAGTTATCTTTTAATAAGTGCAATAAAATGAATTAATTCATCATAGGATGTTCCATAGTAACATTTTAGTGCACTGAAATGAGGAGGAGAAAGGATATCACACACATATACACCTTAACACACACCTATGCTAGAGTATTATTTTCCACAAAATATGGTGAAAACATTTGGAACTTACTGCATCTCTAACAAAGGTGTTAGAAGTCCAGTACTGTCCAATACTTCAGCACACAATATTTAAAAAAGTTTAACAAAGATACGGTGGCATCAAATTAGGCATTTTCAGTCTTTTGGGCTGTAACAGAGGATTAGCAAAATTAAAGGTCACATGTATAGGTTAATATTCCTGCTTTGTCTTGCATTTAATGCAAGACTATTAGGAGTATGGAAAATGCAAGGTAAGAGATGTTAAAAATAAAGTTGGCTTATATTTCATTCCCCGACTGTTGTGCTAAGAAGTTTCTTTAGAAAAGTGAGTTTCAATCAAATCTCTTGAGATAATCCTAAAGGCTAAGTTTTGTGCCTACTTGAGTTATTTGATACTGTATATTTGGAATGGATCCCAAACAAAGGATTATCTGTTAATATCCTTTTCTGTTAAGATGCATACAGAGTGATCAGACTACATGTAGAGGATGGCATGTTTCCAGAATACTCCCCCCCTCCCCTTCACTAAAGTTTTTTAAATTACTTTTCCTCATGAATTGAAGTTGCACACTGCTGAGTGTCTGAACTTACCAAGATACTGTTTGAGAATTTACAGGCATCACCACAAACACCCAACTGCTCTTTCTTTGGCAAGTAACAGAAAAAGAACTAACATCAAGAAAGCAATTAATTACACCCATGATGATGATATAGTTCAGGATTAAAACTGGAATTTACCTCTCATTCTAATCATGCTTAGAAAAATTTCAGGAACTGCTAAGATAAACTATTACTTACTATTGTTTTGTGAAATGATCCAGGTCTTAAATCAATATAGTCTTCAATGGAAGTTATTCAGATTAGAATTTAATAAAAACTACAAGAAAGAAAAAGAAAAAAAAAAAAAAAAGGGCACCATCTTGGCCTAGCAATCTGTCATTCAGTAGAATATTATTAAGGTGTTACCCAGATTTACCTCATTAGTTTGAAAACAACAACTAGAATTAAGAACAGTCCTAGCTACATTCAAATAGGCATAAAACTACATCTGTTCCAAGAGCTTTCTGAAGACTTAATGGTACTCAGTTGCCCCCATGTAAACACTTATTAAAAATAAAGGCAGTTGAATGTTTGTGTGGTTACATCATTTGAAGTGAAAGAGCCAAAGAAATAAATATCTCTTTGTTCTAATGTTTTCTTTCAAAAATAAACTTTGGTTTATGTATATTTCTGCAGAGTTGTACAAAAGTAGATATATCATGGAATCCAGTCAATCAACAGTTGTTGAAATGCACTTTAGGTCTTTATTATCTTCAGTCAGTCTTACAGGGCTTGTGTTCAAGCCTAAATTTTGTGCACTCATATACAGTAGTGAATAGGCTATTATGCTTTAAATTATTATCCTGCTTTAATCACATGATTCTGTTAGATCTGTCTTAGGTTTTCCAATATGAAAGTGTGACTTTAGAATATGTAAAATTTTGCTGTCTAGTCATTATAGAAAAGAACACAAATAGACTTTGCTGTCTAAATCTCTATTTGAATGTGGCTTTGATAAAAAAATTGTTTATCAAATCCCAGTTATACTAGGTATTATTCTGGAAAAAAAAACCCTCAGGATAATGTATATACTCACTAGCTAAGTATCATTGCTATTTTCTGTGCTTGTTATGCATGTATGTAGATTAATGAAGTAACGCTGAGCTTCATGCAGCTCTCTATTCCTGCTTTGTAGTTAAGGTTAAAAACTTGCAAACAGAAGAAACCCATTGCTTCTCTTCTGACTTGATGTTTGGTGTATTCATGTGCAGTAAGCAAATTTTACCAAATGTGACTTTGCTTAACAAATCCAGTGAATAATAGAGCTGGGTGCTAGGTACTGTAAATTATGCAGGAGAAAAGTTAAACAAATGAGAGTTGGTTGTGGTTTTTTTTTTTTTTTTAAATAAGTCCAAGCTGAAATTGTATTGCAAGTTCCATACTACCCTCAATCTACTTATAAAGCAAAATGTCTTGCTAAACTTTTTTTCACAGGTTGTCTAAGAAACAGCATCCTTCACACAGTGAAACACACGATGATCAAATTTTCTTTTCTCAGTGATCCCCTTGCATTATTTCTTCCCCTGAGGATTTTTTTTCTATTTACACCTCATGGCAACTTTTTCCTTTTCCTCATTCTTGATTGCATTTCTTATATGATAACTGTTAAACTGAATTGGCACCACCAAGTTCTATCAAATCACTGTCTTTAATAAAACAGTTGTTAACATCTTCCACCTAAAGATGCATCACTAACAGTCTTGCTCCAAAGTAGAGTTTTGGCTTGTCAAAGGAGGAGGAAAACTTGTAAGAAATAAATGACTGAGATTCCCTGGTTGGTGAGACTTAGTTATTTAACCTAGTTGAAATTACATGTGTTGCTAAATGAGACAAAAAGAGGCCAACAAATAAATAATTTCCATTAAATGCAATTTGAAAATAATTTGCAAAACATAAACTTTTAGTTCAGTGACCATATTTGGCCTCTAGTTAGCTGTGGCCTCTTTAGCATGTGGGACTTGTTGACATGTAAATGAAATTATAAAATGCAGCTTCGTAGCAATGTAACTTCTTTTATAAATTCACTGTAAGCTCTGACAAGAAGAGAGTGAAAAACTGTCAATACTGACCTGTTGAATAAAAGGGAGAGTTTCTGCAGTAAAGCCACAGGAGAGTAAGAATCTATGTATATATAAAAAAGGCAAGTTTATTAAAAAATGAAGCACAAGAGTCCCTTGATCTCTATAGTAAAAATACTTATATAGCTGCATGTGTGTGGATTTGCCTCTTCTGGTGACATGAAATCTAAATATGTTTAAATTAATGGAATTAAAAAAACGTTGGTTGAAATCAGCTTTGGCAGAACAGATGCTCTATATTTTGAGTCTGCAGTCAAATATCTGTATTAAGTCATTTTTTTTGGAGAGGAAAGTTTCAGACTGGCACATTGGAGTTTGAGTCATTAAACAAGTTCTACAGAGAAGATTTGTAAGAGAAAGGACTATAGGTTTCCACTTAAGTTTTTTGGGGTTTGAGGGTAAATATATTCATTGTATGGTAGGAGGCCTTGCCAGGATCAAAACTAACAAAACAATATGTATTTTTACATTTTCACTGAAATAGTCTATGTGTAGAATGCGGGTTCTTCAAGTAAATGAACTTTTTCAACTTTCACCACAACTTCTGTGGCCTAGGTATTGAAGTAGTTTCTAGAATTCATGGTGTCACCACAATTTTCTTGCTGGCAGCTACCGAATTTTTCATCTTATTCTGAAGATCCCTTGAGCGTTTAGATTATCCCAAGTGTGTGGACAGCCTAACATAGCAGTTACAAGAGTAATATATTTCCATTATTTTCTTTGTTCCATTATTTTACCAATTTTTCTACTTTGGAAGTGGAATTATTGTGAAGATAGTTGACTCAGTTAAAATAACTTTGAATCTTCTTTGCCTTATGTATGTCCTCCACATACAGTTTCCTGTGCACATCATTCCTAAGCACCTTGCAACACCAGGCAACGCCTGCAGCCTGTAATCATGGGTTTCTGTCATTACTCATTGGTGGCTAAAATGTTGCCAGTTGTGTTTCTTGTATCACAAGGCAAATGATGTTTGACTCTAGAGAAGAAACAAGAACTGTTGAAACTTTAAAAAGCTAAAACCCATGTCTTTAATGGTTTTCTCCAAGCACAAAATGACAGACTGAAGCAATGAGTTCTAGAGTTGACACATTATTCCCCATTCTTTTCCTTGTGTAAACCATGAAGGGTCAAGTTCATTACTGTGTGGCTGGTTGATTTTAGTTGGTTCTGGTTTTTTGGTGGTTTTAGTTTGTTTTTTGTTTGTTTGTTTGTTTGTTTAATAGGCAACTACTACAGCTGTGTGATGAATTAACATCCTTTGAAGTTTAGGTCTCTGATGAGAAATGCCTGTGTCTAGCTATTTGTAGCTAAAATAATTGTATCGTTTAATTTGTTACCACTGTGCCACTAAGCAATCTTTAGTGCATCCAGCTGAGGGCATCATTTGCTCAATCTATATTTGCAATCTATGTATTTTTTTCTGATAGGGTTATTTTTCTTTGTTAGGAAATAGACTGTAGTGCTTTAACATAGCCGGAGTTTATTGTTCACACAATGTACATCAAAGAAATTAATGGGACTGTTCCTGGAAGAGTTATTGAGATGCACTTGTGTTGTAGGTCTGTCTGTAGGTACTTTTGGGCAAAGTACTTGTTCTTCCCTTGTATGGAAAAACTCTTCAAATTCAGTAGAGACAGGTTCTGTTCATTGAAATCCTCTCTGATGTTAAGAATCTCAGGCAAATTTTCTGCCACCTAGAAGAGACCTCAGAGCATTGTTGTTGTCTCAAAAGAAAGCCTGTGTCTGTCAGGAATGCATGTGATCTTGTCCTGTGTGCTGAAAGGCAGTCTTGTAGACACTGTCTCTTGCAAGGAAAAAGTCACCATTACAATAGAAAACTAAAGTTCTCCTTTCTGACTACAGCCTGATTTTTCTACACTAGACAAAACCTGATGCATTTCTTGGACCACTTTGCCAACCTGTTGATGACTTACTGGAATGTGAAATGACAGTTTGGTCAAAAGAAGTGATTTCTCATTTTACATAAAACTTCTCTGTGACTTACTGTAACTAAAATCAGTAAAAATTTGATCCAATTCTGAAGTTTTCAAATATGTGTATCATAGAGATCACGTTTTTGTAGCTCTGATAACCTCACATTTGTCCAAGTAGACTCGTAGTATATTTGACTGATATCATATGCAGTGTCAAGCAGCTAGGAGATCAGTGTGTGCCTCTTCCTTTTTTTGCCTAACTTGAGACTCCTTTGCCAGGGAAGAGGAGTTACCAATATTATTGGCTGTCTTTTATTCTTGTCCTAAATGGTACTTGTGAACAGGTTCGCTGACACATTTCTCTGAACACCCAATTTATTGAGTTCCTTGCAGGATCCAGACCTATTAGATAAACAGGCCTTTCAAAGCTAATAGGTCAATAAATAGTGAGTAAATTCCTTACTACAAGGTTGAATGTGTGTCTTAGGAGACCTCAGATGAAAGCAGAGCCTTTTCAAACAAACAAGCAAAAACTATAGAAGGACAGATAATCATACTGTCATGCCACAGGGAAATTCAGGTTTGTTTGTGAGTGGGATTGAAGCGAGGTGCTGGATTGAAAGATAACAATAGGAGTGAGACCACTGTCATGGTTTTGTTAAGACTGCATTTTTTTTGTACCAGGTTAGGTGAGATTTGCTTAAGGCAGCCTGCAGTGTGATATCTAGGGAGGCAGACCTGGGGATGGAGAGATTATATACCAAAACAACAGTTAGACACTTTTCTTCCCCCTCAAAGAACACATAAGTAAAAGAGCAGAGTGTGTGTTGAGAGTGACCGTGTGTTAACAAAACAAAGCCCTTAAAAATAATTGCATTTTTTCATATTGTGTTTCATTTCAATTTCATGAGTCTCAAAACACCACTTGTGGAGTGATTAATGTCTTCTCCATTGATTGCAACTGTGCTTGAGAGAAGTTTGTTCTTCATAGTTTTAAACAAATAAATGTTTTGAGGATTGTAAGATAAACGGTCTGACATAGAGGAGGCTTTCCATAGCTATACAGGGAAGTGGGTAGAATGTAAAAGCAAGTTGTATCTTTAAGTGATGTAAAATCCAAACCTGTAATCCATGGTTGGCCATAAAACCTATCTTGCATGATACTAATTTTAAGATTTTTTTCCTCCCTTTTTCATACTCTTGCAATTTTTTTGCCTCATCACTGTATTTAAGTAAACAGAGTATTGGAAGATGTCAGCTCCAAAAGAAGTGTGAATGTCTTCAATCATTAAAACTAGGGAGTTAGCAATAAAATTTGACTCACATATTTGAAATGTAAGGAAATTATGTAGCTTACAACAAACAAAACCCCCCAAAACCCACCCTGAAACCCCCAAATATCTGAAGTAAATGAAGCCTATGTTAATTAACAGCCTAGTTCATTCAGGTACTCAACTTTAAAATATTTCTACATGCATTCTGTTTATTCTTCATTCATTTTCCTGAAGAGCTTTTAAGATGTTAGCTATTGAATTCTTTCTTTCATGAAAAAAAATGAGTCTGAAAAATGTGGACTGAATGTACTATATCATAATATCTATAGAATAACAAGTCTTTCCTCATTTGTTTGGGTTGGGTTGTGGTTTTTTTTTTTTTTTTTTTTTTTTTTGTTTTTTTTTGGTTTTTTTTTTTTTTTTTTTTTTTTATTTTAAAACTTTCTTTTTTTTTATTTTTTTTTTGTTTTT
>JANIJG010023736.1:47345-65314 GCA_024611175.1 Megaceryle torquata
CGATACTGGTTTTGTGTAGATTTGTACATATTCTATTTTATTTTTATTATTATTCTCATTAAAGCTGTTCTAGTTTCTTTTTCTAATCACGAGTCTCTCTCCCTTATTCCTTTTCTCTTCCCCTTTGTGGAGGGAGGGGGGTTAACAGAGAGCATCTGTTAGGGCTAGGGGGCCGCCCTGACCGTAAACCATGACAACCTGCTCAGTTGTGACAGAATAAGCACTCTTCTTGCTCCAAAATACAGTCACAGACACTTAGTTTTTAGTCTATGGACCTAGAGGGAGAAATTCCTGTCTGTATCTGCTACAGTCCAGTGCTGAGAAAACTGCTCCAGGAAATAAGTGCCAGACTCAATCATCTTTTCAGCCTGATGACATGCCAACCTTTCTTCTTCCCTATCTCTAAGGAGTCCATGTGAATTAACAGATTCCATGTAAGCAAGGCAGGCATGTGTCATCTTCTTGTGACATGGATAATGCTTTAGAACAGGGCCAGAAGGCAACATGTGAGAAGTAAGCTGCTATCTAGCATCTAAAATACTCAGCAGGGAGAGGTTTTGGACCAGTGAGCAAAAGCCTGAACATGTTATCTAATGTCATGAAACAGACCACTGTGTTAAATGCCACTGTCCTCCTCTGTACACTCCTCAATCAAAGCACCCAGCTTTGCTGAGCCTTTTGATAAAGTACATTTTGGATCTTAAGCAGATCCAGATGACAACACAATCTATTATGAACAAATAGTCTTCCAGTATTTCAGTCTTACCTCGTAGTCTGGATTAGGAATATTCTCAAGAATCATTTTAGCTTGCTGGAAGTGTTTGCTAGCAGCCATGTAGAGATCTGATGACTGAGGAGGTGGGCTGTACTTATTTAAGTCTGACATTTCCTAGCACATTAAAGAAATACACAGACGTCTATTAAAATCAGTTGCGAACAAATTGTATTTTTAACACCTTAAATGAAAAAAGTACTATATTCAAGAAAAAAAGTTATGTTATCTAAATATTTTAAGAATAATGCAGTTGAAAATAAATTATTTAAAATGGCAAATGCCAAGCAGCAATACAATACTTAATGATTACTTTATAGTGCCACAAAATGTAATGAACAAGATTCTTATACTCTTTATAAAATAATATGTGTCCTGAACAAATTGTCATTCATTTGCTTTAGTAGTGCCATGTAGCAAGAAGTATATGATATCTTTTACTCAAATCAAGTTGACAGCAAGTTAGATACTGAAGCTGAAGTCTTAGAAACTAAAAGTCTGGCCCCTAGAAATCTAACTTCAGTAAGAAATGTCCAGATTTCTGCATGGGAGGAAGAATAACCGCACAAATCAGTAGAGGCTGATATCCATCTGGATGAGTAGCAGGGTTACTGTGAACACCAAGCTGAATGCAAGTCAAGAAGGTGCTCTTACTCAAATCAGATGAGCATCATATGGGACTATATGAGTAGGAGCACATCAGGCAGATCAAGGAAGGTTATTACCCTGTACTCGGTATTTGTGCTCCAACATCTGAAATACTGCATCCAGTGTTGGATCACTCAGTTCAAGAAAGATGCTGAGCTGTGGATATGGCTGAGGGTCCAAAGCACATGACCCCCAAGGAGAGGTAAATGGACTTGGACTTTTTCAGTTAGGCAGGAAGGATGCTAATGGGTAATCTTAATAGCAGCCTACAACTACTTGAAAGGCAGTTACAAAGTTGTCAGAAGAGAAATGCTCCTTTTTAATAGCAGACTATATAACATGGGGGTAGAGGTGACAAAATTGTGGCTTAGATAACTTCAGATCTTAGGAAAAAAGTTTAACAGTGTAGCCCTCAATCAGGTCATCCAAGACTAAATGGACTAGAATAAGTAACTGGATCAGGCTAACCAAAAAAGGTTGGAAAATCTCCATCCTTTGATTTTTTTCAGACTTGACTGGACAAAGACACAGCTGATGTGATCTATAATGCTACTTCAAGGAGGATACTGGACAAGACAAGCCTCCACTAGTCCCTTCCGACCAACACTTCTATGATTTAACACTCAAAGTTACTTTTGTTTAATTTTCTGGTTGCTTACTGCAGCAATAAAATCATGCTGCTATATGAACCACAGCCAAAATGGCTATCAATAGACTTTCAAGAGATTTTATTTTCATGAAAGCCAGCAGAAGCATTTAATAAACCACCACATCAAACCAATTTTTAAATGTTTAAGAGTCTAATTTTAGTAAAAATTCAAAGCAATTTATTTTTCCTTACATACAACTACAGCTAGAACTCCCTGCCACCTTGCCATGGTTCAATATGAACTTCGAGATACTAAATGCTGTTCTTACGATGAAAACAATGCCTAAAGCAGGTGAGCAAATTACTTACATAAAAGCATGAGTGGCACAGTGTTTTAAGATTACTCACTTTAAACTGCAAGTAGTGCACTGGAGGTGGTGTGATAACACTGTTGAATGGAGCAAACCTGTGCTCATATCGAACTTGTTCACTATCCAGTTCAAACTTAGGTTTTCTTACTTTGCCATCCATGTCAAATGCAATCATTGTCTAAAAAGGAAAGGATAAATGTAGTGAAAAGTGTTAGCTCTTTGTCCTATTTGCTGCAACCAAGATGAAAGTTACAATTTAGCTATTTCTATAAATAGTAGAGAATTCACCGTATCACATTATAAACTTGAACCTAGTTTCCCACTAAAAGCGATGCAGGCATGCAATGTATGCTTGATACCTAACAAGAAAAAAATGAAGCCCTTAGACAGCAAGTGCAAATAAATTACCTTGTACATCCCAGCACACATATTTTGGTATGCTTGACTCATGGTGATCTCTCTGCTGAGAGGGCGAACTGCAAATTTCATTAAAAAAAAAAAAAAAAAAAGACAGTCAATGGCATTAGCATGTCACTATACAACAGCCTAGAATTTAAAGCTTCTAGGTGAGAGGCCTGTTTGCTTATGTCATGGATTAACTAAGAGTAAAAGGTTAAAGCATTTTAATCCTAATAACAAAAATTTTTATATTGATAATATTGCTTTAAACTCCCCTTTAGCTTCCAGTGTTTAACTAGTGCCAAACTGCCTCACACCTTGGACCTTTTTAAAAAGTATAAAATAATAGTAGTCATTCTCTGAATTTCTAGAGACAAGAAGATTTAGTTGATAGAACCTAGAGCTGTTCATATCTGTTTGATTCCCTTGAAAAGAAGACAAGGATAAACACACAAAAAAGAAAGACTAGCAAAGAATGCAAGAAAGCTTCTCCATGGCATTTATTTGCACTGTTAATGCTAAGATAATTCAAACGTACCTCAAATTTAGTAGCCACTTAGGCACACCAAAGCTGTATCAAATGCTATTTAGGCACTGGTTTTGGATGTCTTTTTGGTAGAAGACTATAATATAGGAAGGGAAATTCTCATTTTCTCTCATGCATATACATCAGAGAATGCATGAGTTTCTAAAGGGGCTTTTGCACAACAGTACTACCACTGCATTGAAACAGGGCAACTGTCTGTTGTGAAATTAGGAAATGCTTTTACACCTTCTGAAGCCAAAGAGAAATTGCAGAAATATACCGAAAGCTCAGACTTTGAATCCGGCCACTGTAACAAAAGCATAGTTCTGCAGGAACTATAGACAGGCAGCATTTGTCAAAGGGAATTGCATTAGACCTGGATACATCTCGCAGGATTTAACACAACACAACTGGTGAAACTGTGAATATAAATGAGTTCGGATTTTTCTAAAAGACCTATTTAAAAGTAAATAAATAAACAGGAAGTTCTTACACAGCAACTGATTTTTTTAGTTAAGTTTTACATTCAGCCTTCATAAACTTCAGAACATTTTTCCTACTCTCATCAGTGTTGAGTATAAATTTTGAATTTTAATTCTACATGGCTGCAAGCAGTGGGGAGAAAAAAGCCAACATCCGAGTTACACTGTACACTTAGATACCTTTTTTCTTTTTCTTTGTTTTCTTACTACTACGGCCTTTCTGTTGTTCTTCCATTATTCTCTCCTCTGCCATTTGAGAGCTGTCAGCGCGGCTCAGTGTTGACATCAGCCAGGCATAGAGGAACTCCGACAGGTACCTACAATAATAACAGTATGTAGCCGTTACATACGAGTGAAAAATGTATTCACCATGCACACATCCTTACTGGATGCCAAGTCATTTATTCAAAGAATTACTACTGCAGGACAAATTAGAGCAATTAAAACTGTTTTGCATGGCTGAAATCAACAAATGAGTCTATGTTCTAGGTTGCCTTTTTTTAAAAAGAAAAAAAACCAAACCAAGACTGTATAGATTCAACCACAGAAAACTCAAGGTATGCAAGTTTCTTATACATTTACTAAGCTGTCCTGGTTTGAGTGCGAACAGAACTAATTCTGTTCAGTGATTTTACTTTTCAGTTCATTTCTTCTAGCACACTGCACTGTCTGAAGTCAGCAGCCTGTTTTCACAGACAGTGTCTGCTGCTGGCAGTGATAATACCCCATAGTTAGAGTTACTACCAAGGATTGGTGTGCAGAACAAGACTGGATCTTGTGTAACACACTGGGGGGTACAGGAAAGTGAAAGGCTGCACCTGCAGGGAGAAGCAGACAGGGCAGGTTACCATAAACTATTCCAAAGTATTCCATCCCATGTACATCATACTCGGTATAAAGCAGAGGGATCTGGAGGGTCTATAGGGTTTTGTTGGTTGTTGGTTGGGGGTTTTTTGGTTTTTTTTTTTTTTTTTTTTTTTTTTTTTGTTTTGTTTTGTTTTGGTTTTTTTGTTTTTTTTTTTAATTTAAACAATCTGAAAACTCAGATTGATGTTTGTATTTCAGTTTTATGCAATAATTCTGGTTTGGGCTTCAGTACTCTTGAGCCTACTAGATTTCTGACTGTCTTGAATTCAACACATGAATTCATCTAGCAAAAGCTGTTGTTTTACTGCAATTAGCAACTGTATTCAGCAGAGATGGCAACATGCTGAAAAATTACTTGAGAATTTAACCTTCAAATGAAAAATCCATAGGCCTTATACTTTACAATAATAAGCTTACACACTGATACCTGACTTCAGAGAGAATTTGGGGTTTTTACTGTTTTATATCTGTTCAACTTAAAAAAACCCCAAACAGACAATTATGAATAGGTATTCATTCAGTGTCTATTATCTTGTTTGAATAGCATGGATTTTAAGGATCCTTGTTTCTGTTTGCTAAGTGGATGTGTAACAAGATTAACAGCAAAGACTCTTCTTTGCAGTTTTAGAAAAAAAAGCTAAGCAACACTTCCGTAAGGTTTTACAATTTTTATATTCTTTAATTTGCATGTTGTTAGCTGCAAGCTGATCCCTAGTGTTTGTTTTATTTTCATCTGTCAAAAGCAATGCTACAATATATGTTGTCTGACTTAAGTTGGCACAATTAATTCTTAACGGAACAATTTCTGACTTTTTTGTTTGATTATATGATCTGATCCAGTAGTGCATGTACCACAGCTATTTTCCACCAAAAAGACATTAACTGTTATCTGCGTATTTTAATAAATCTGTTCAGGTAAAATCCATTGACCTTTTTTTTTTTTTATGCGTACTGTATATGGAATGGGGGGTGAATAGTAGAATATTTAAACATGAAAATAAAAGTTCAGTGTATTGTCACTTGCATTAACTCCTGTTTGGTTTTTTTTCGTTTGTTTGTTGGGGTTTTGTTTGTTTGTTTGTTTTTTTGTTTGTTGGTTGGTTTTTGTGTGGTTTGTTTGTTTGTTTTGGACTGGTGTTTGTTGGTTGGTGTTCTGTTTTTGTTTTGTTTTTTTTTTTTTGTCATTTGGGTATGTTTGATTTAAAAATATCAAAGCAAACAAAAAAGTCCCAAACACCTACCAAAAACCATATTACATTTAAGAGGATTTTATGATGTTTGGAATAGGTCAGTTACATTTAAATTGATGGAATTAAATTGGAAAATAACATATGCTGATCTTTCTTGACCACTAAATCTCTGTGACCACTGTGTTTCAAGGTATTTTACACAATCTGTTTCAGAGTTATGAACAATTAATTAAAATGCTCTTGTAGGAAATAGATCTCTATATATTTCTGAATCCCCAACACTAAATGGCTTTTCCATCAACTTCAAATTGCATTATTCTCCACCCAGGTAGCTATGGGCCTAGGGCTAAGTATTGAAAATATCAGATTATTGGGAGAACCCCAGTCCTAATTTGAAATAATGCTGTTAGGTGCAGCGAAGTTGTATAAATAAAAATTGATTCAGAATTTATCCCATCCCATGGATATTCTTTATTTTTCTGCTTTACACTTCATATATAATGGAAAGACTGGCAACGTTAGTTTGCACTGATACCATTAGCTTTTTTTTTAAATGAATGAGATCTGTCTTCATCTTTTTCAAGGGTGATTGTTAACTATAGGGAAAACATCTCAAACAGTAGGTCAATTATTTACTTCATTTTTAAGCTCCCCCTTGTAAAACAGCAATTACTTTAACTGCATTTTGGTGGATTTCTTCCTCTAGACTTACCCATTTGAAATCACTGTCAAATGGACCCATAGATAACACTGCTTTATTATATGTGACAGCTTTCCAGAAGATTATATTTTCTTCCTTAATGAATACTGGGACTGAGTTTGCTTTTAGTTATCCATGGCACCTTTTTATTATTAACAGAATGAAAACCGGGTAAATGTGGAGTATTTGAAGTGAATGGGGGCCATCAGCCTCTTAAAAGTGGATGTTAAATAGAGTAGATCTCAAAGTCCAAGTTTTATATGATGAGATAAAAATTATAAATATTTGCAGTTCTGAAACAGTGTGTCTCCAAGGACTTTCATAGTTGTTGGGTTTTTTTTCTTATCTCCCTTTAAGCTTGCATTTTTGTTTTTTGGTTTTTGTTTTGTTTTTTTTTTTCATTTTGATTCCAAATGAGTAAGTGTTGTGGATTATTCAGTGCAGTCCCTGTGCACAATGCATACGTGTTGAACAAGGCAGAATTTACAGCACTCTGGGAATTTATTGGGCAGGAAGGAAAAGTATTTCAGTTTTTTTTGTCCTTAGATGACATTGTTTCAAATGACATGTAATAAAGGTTGGTACATGTAGAACTAGACAATTCTAAATAATGGTAATTTACTGTAAAGTTACTGCATGGTTGGTAGGAAGATAAAGATTTTTAAGACAATACTGGTGAATTGACCATTAAGCAAACAGTGAGACTCCAGCAACACAGTCTCAGATGTATGGGTTAAAATAACTTTCATGATATAATTTCCATTCTGAAAGCTTAGGCAGCACATCATATCCAAAGTGTTTGCTGAAATAGTTGGAAGATTTGGACACAGAAGAATAGAGAGTGAATTTGAGTAGCGTGTTATTTGGAGTATTTACTCTTGTAAATGGTTGATTGACTCATTAGCATCTTGAATAATACATCAAAGTAGAGTTCAGACTGAAAACAGAAAAAAAGCATTATCCTTTTGTATTGCCAAATGTAGGGCACCAAATGTTTGCTTATGTGGTCTAGTTTGATCAGTGGTGTAGCTCTTTTGACTACAGTGGAATTATCCTTGGGATGAGCCTGGCCCTGTGACCCTAATCAAACTGAATAAGATGAAAGGTTTGGGAAAAGGAGCTCAATCACTACATAATAAGATCTTTATAAAGTATTATGGGATTAGGCCTTTAAGGAAAAAAAAAAAAGGGGCATTTTAATCGGGCACACCATGTTAAAGGAGACATAGGAGACATACAGCATTAATTTAACGGAAAGATTTTCATAGGCTCATGATATACCCAAGGAATTAAATATGTCACATGAACATAACATATAATGTGATTTCTAGTAAAAGAGAATTTGATACCTTGACTTTGCATAGCCATTGTATTCTTCTGCTTTCCTAGTTATTTACAATTTTTTAATTGCAGTGAAATCTGTGCAATAGTCCATCCTTAGGCAAATTTGGATTTTAACGGTTGGACTAAACACATTAAGTACAGTTTGGCTTTATGTTTATTAGAAGGCCATGTCTGCTAAATAAATTATTTCTGCACTTTCAGTTGCTTAATACTGTGGCTGCTTTGTTTCCCCCACAGATTAGTGATGTCATGTTACATGTTCATCTCAGTGAGATTAGTGGTGAATACCCTGTTTTACACTTGAGGGATTCCTACTGATTTAATCCCTGTATCAGAGGGTAGAGGTATTTTTCTGAATATGGAGCAGTTAGGGGAATAACCTAAGGGCAGCAGATTGTTTATTCTCTGAATTTATACAACTCCATTTTTCCCTTTGGTATTAGGTATTTATTGTTAGAAGTCTCCACTGTATTGTCTGTTTCCTGATTCTTGGATGTACACAGAAGACACACTAGACTTTTTTTTCTTGTTTTTCTGCAGGGCTATCTTAAGAAATAGCAGTATTGGGAACAAGTGATGATTTATTTTGAGAAATTTCACATAATTAAATCAGAAACTTAATTGTGATGCTAGTCAGTCCATTCATGATGTCATTGTTCTTTTACAATGTTGCCTTTTATACTTTTTCACTTGGAAATACCATAATAACAATGAATGATTTCCTGAAAAATTACTATCACAGAAGACTGCAGAACAAGCAACTTTTACAGTGCTTTTTCTTCTAAATCTGATGATGATATGGCAGGTTGAGTTGTTACATTAAATACTTCATATTGGTTGTTTCTGTTAGAAAAATTTTGAAGAGAAGTCATATGCCTTCCAACCTTTTCCAACCTACTTCCCCCACTCCTAGAGAGACACTGTTCCTTGTGCTGAGACCAGATCTTCTTGTGTCTGCCTGTTTTGCCAGACTGAACATGCATGAGAGTTACAGGTGGTCTAACAGAAGAGACATTTGCAGGTAACTTGAACTTGGTGCTCTATATACCAATAACTTTGTGTTTTGTAGCACCTGTTGACAAACCAGGTGCCAACATAATTTAGCCATACAGTAATCATATGTCTGTTTGAGAAGTTGTTTTGTGTCCTCAAGCTACTCAGAAATGCTGCAAGTCAATTACTGCATGACTGGAAATCAGAAAAAAAGGGACCTTGGCTTTTTGGTAAGACAAAGGGGATGGCATGGTGGCCAAACTGATGTTTGTGCTGCTGATTATCATGGAAAAATGTTGCAAGCATAGCTTTTAGTAATAGAGATGTCCCAAAGTAGAGTTAACTATGTATTTCTCTCCCCTCTATTTCTTGGTGGTTTTTATTGTACCCTTCAAGAGTAGCAGAAGGGAGAAAGTCTGTTTACAATGCAAATTTGAGTGTCATAGAGTTCTGTGCACACAGTGTGGCTTGATGGAGGGGTTTTTTGTCCTTCAGCTTCTGTGCAGTAATTCCCTTGGCTTGCTATCTACTTGGCAAGAGTGCTTGGGAATTGAAGTAAATTATGCTCAGATGAAACTTTTGGGAATGTAGTATATGAAAAAGGTGTCAGTGCATATCAGTATGCTGGAGAGCATGGAGAAAGGAAAACAAAAGAAGGGAATAAGCACAGATGGAGGAAAACTAATGCAGTAAGATAGCTTTTGCTCCCAGGTGATGGGAGTTGCTTTTGCTTAGAACATAGGAAGGGACCACTATCTCCAATAGCAGTAATACTGATGAGTCTCCTCTATACTGTATGCATCATTTCATGTAATTTATTATTATAATCAGCGTCTGCTACAAGATTTATTAGTCTTGCTAGGGATCAGCAAATCATAGGAAAGGAATCTCCTTTTTTTTCTGGAGCATTAGAAAGGGCTCTAGGGGGAGTAAAAGCATCTGCTAAAGTTATTTTATCATAATTTCATTCATTTGCAGGCAGACACATACATAAGCACTCATGGAGATGTTATGCCCTGTGCTTTAATATCCCTTTTCCTTAGGGAAACTGAAGGTTTTCACGTTTCTTGTAAGCATTTAGCTGTCAAGGCTCAATGGACAGTGCAAATTATATACTCCTCCAAAATACTCCGACTTTCAAATTATTGTGATATGCAGAAATACAGACCATTTTAGGTGGTCTTTAAGAACTTAAGATTTGATGCAAGTCTCCAGATGATAGCAACACTTTGATTAAGACAAAAATATGAATGAAAGAGATGAGAGGGAAATAAATCAAGCATACTCAGTTCATCCTGATGAGGTCACAGCTGGAAATGATTAGCAGAAGATGTGGGGAGTAGTACTGGATTGAGGTCAGAAGGAGGAAAGGAATGGCAAGTTACCTGTTAAGCTGAACACATGGATGTCATACAGTGCTGTTTTTGTAAATAATTAAGTGGATAAATTTGCTGTTGTATCAGCTGCCATGTACTATGGGACCAGAACAAGTGTTATCAAAAGCATAGGTAATCCTATGAGTTTGGCTCCACATTTACCTATTTTATTGACTATGCTATCACTAGAAATAACCTTGTGTTCTTGTGTCTAGAAGAAAGTCTCTTCGAAAGGCAATGCCTCCCCTTGAAAAAAACCTTATGTTGTTGGGGAAGTCCCTTTAACTTCCCTTACCTAAGTCTCCACTTCTGTAGCTTTCCTGACTAATGAGTAGTGTTGTAAGAGCTGTGTTTATTTGGATGGTCCTGCATGTGTGTACATCCAAGCTTCCAAGTATATAAAATCCAAGTCTGTTTGAGATAGGAATGGTGTATGTGGCAGATGACCGGTAAATGTTTTGGGGGTGTGTAGGTGAAGGTCTTGGGGAGAAAGTTAAGTTGCAGTGTATGCTAGCTCAGTGGTTGCTGGCTATTGACAGGCATGGCAAGATTTAGACTGTATGGCTGTGAGCATAATGGAGCACTGGGATGAATGCATGGGGTGGGTGACTTGGAGGTGTGCTTACCTCTTGCTGGGTATGGCAGGGGTCTGATGGTGGATTCAGATGAGTGTCTATCTTACTATGATTAAAGTGACACTGGTGTTTGGGCTGTGTGGCAGGTAGATCCAGACACTACCTGGCAGGAGTCAGGGGCTTTCCCTTGGCCAGCATGGTCAACTAGGGGTGTTTACTTCACTGCTGATGCAGGTGTGCATACAGAGGAGGATTTTGGGATCCTCCAGCAGCCATGGCATGGAGAGGATGATGCACCAGCCTGGGGCTTCAGGAACTCAACCAAAGCTTGGAAAACAGGCAAGGAGCCTGTGGTATTAGGAGCCCTTGCAGCCTAAGTATAGGCAGGGAACTGTGTACAGAGACTTGCTTGGGCCATGAGAAGCTGGAATGTGATTTTAACAGCTGATTGTATTGAACTGCCTCTGGTACAACCCTGACCTCTGTCAATATTTATTCTTTTTAGATGCTCTTGCCAGAACAGTGTTGGGTGTCCTTAAGACACTGATTGTTATTTACAGTGATGGTCACCATGTGCTGGATATTTTCTCACCACTTGAAGAAGATGTTTTCTTCTCATGTGACCAGCAGAGAAGAAAACAATCAGGTCTATGAACAGCAAATAGAATTGCTTTATCATTGTAATTTTATGGGCACTTAAGTATCAGTAAGGTGTATGAGACATAAGATGGAATGGGAAAGGTTGTACCATACCTGGTGACTGGGCACATGGCAGTGACTGAAAAAATTTAAGTGTGAGAACAGTAAGAGGGTAAGACAGGGATTTCTGAAAATGCCTGCCCAAATGCTTTATCCTTGGACAGATGACCTTTTTTTTTTGTTCATTTTACAGTTTTAAAATATTGAAAAATGATTTTGTTTAGAATTGAACAGAGGAGATTAAATGGAGAAAATTCTCTGTTTTTCTGCTCTATATATTGAAATAATTTTATTATAATAATTTTATTATTTCAGTGTATACCCAAATGGAGGCATATTCTTATTGTTTTTGCCCAAGTAGTTTTTTGTTTAATAAACTTTATCTACTCTTCTAACCATCTTAATACTTTGAGATTATTAATACATTTTAGTAAGTTCTTATGTTTCTAACAAAATACTGCTCAGTAATTTTAAATTAATATAGATGTTGTTTTTAATTTAGTCACTTAAGAAGTAACAGCTCAATAAATAGCATGGCAAGAATGCATTTGAGGAGAGAGGGAAAAGAGATGTAATGTGGTATCTTCGCAAAGAGAAAAGCTTCTAGAAGATGGTGGCTTTTGAAATCTATTCCTAGTTTAAGCATAAGTGTTGAAAGGCAGCCATGTGTTCAGATATCTGTTATATGAATTGTTCTTAAGCCTAGTAATTTTTTCCATAGGTAAGTCTTCCCTGATTTCTTTTAAAACATCTGTCGAGGAAAGAGAGCATTAGATCGTCAGACATTGTTTTCAAAGCTTGGTAAAATATTAGGTATTTAATTCTTGCATTACTTCATTTGAGAGAGGATAGTTATGATGGGTTGGTTTTTTGGTGGGTGGGGTTTTTTTTGGTGTTGTTATTGTTGTTGTTTTTTGCTTGTTTGGTTGGTTTGGTTCTGCTTTGTTTCCTGAGAAACGGCTTGTTCCTTTGGACATTGCCCTGTGAAACAGTCCTGCTCCAGTTACATCTCTCAGAAAGTGGACCACCTCCCTGCGGTTCTCTTCTTTTGACAAAATGGGCAGCCACATTCTCAAAACTGTCAGAAGATAACATTGATTTGTTATCCTTTCCCAGTGACACTTTATGGGAAGAGGAGGACACTCAGAACTGTCTTGTTCCTGGTAGCTGGGAGAAATGCCTAGAAAGTAGTAACCATAATTTGGATAGCTATGGAGGTAGCATCACAGAAAGATGGAAAGAGTTTAGTTTCCTGATCATATAAATAATGTTGCTGTGCCCTATTATGATACTTTAGATCTAGCAAAACCTAAGTAATTGCTATCTATAGGTCTATGTGCCCTCATACAAGAAAATACTGGGCACTTCATTTTAATGCCAAGGAAGAAATACTACTTTGAGAAGGCAGTAAGTGTACTAATTTTAAAATCCCTTGTGACATGTATAGGAGTATATTACATTGTTCCTTTTCTTGAACCTAGCAATGAATTTGAATTTACCAATAATAGTGTGACAACAGCAGTTTCTGAATTATTTCTTAGAAAATTGTTTCTAATTGTTTCTGCCAGTTTTCTTGAGCTGTGAGATGCAGGAAAACTAATATCTACTGAGATTAAAACCCATACCTTCCTCCCAGGGACAGCTCCCACAACCATAGGGATGCTAGAGTGGCTTGATTCCCGTCCTGGGAGGATCTGAAAGGCAGGCTAGTAAATGATGACTTACACCATTTTTCATGGCCTATTGTACAAGAACAGTTGCTGTGGATGTCCTTGATTGCCACCAGCCATTGCACAATGCTGTATATCATTCTTGTTTTACTTTATGAATTGTAAAAACTTTCATAAGTATCTTAAGACAAGATAGTAAATTTAAAGTTTTTTCCATTAATTTATATCAAAGTCTAGAAAATACTGACTTATGCAGTTGGAGAAAATAACTTTAGATATTAAGAGACGTCTTCAGTTTCTGCACATAGCTCCCTCTGACATCATGGGGAATAGGTGACCCATAGAGTAATGATTTAGTGGAAAAATGAAGGAAAATGTGAAAGGTGTACCAACACAGGCTGACCGTTGGAAGGGATGGGGGCGAATAAAATTATTTTGTAGTGGCATTTTGTTTTTCGCTCATTGTTACAGGAATAGCACAGAAAAATACAGCTGCCATCTCTTCTAGTTAATATTGCCTGTCTTGTTGATGGTTTCTCTTACACATTTCATAATGATGGCACATCAAAGTCCATTTTCAAGTAGAATTACTTGTTTTGCATATGCAAATAAGGAATCTCCAAAGCAAATTTTATGTTAAAGCTGTTTTGTTGTTGTTTACTTTTTTATCCTAATAAGAACAAGTATATAAACTATTATCTTGCTCAAAATCACTGCCAAATTCTTCTGGTGGCACTCCTGGTATATATATCAAAAAAGCAAATAACTTCCATGCCGAGAAGCTTAATGTTACTGTTAAGGTCATGTACGTCTTCTTTTAAAATTCCTTTATATATTTCTCACGTGTTTGAAGATGTAATCTGTCCCCAGTGGTGGAAAAATGTACCAAGTAAGATGTTATATCATGAGTATGTTAGAGCATTGAAAATCTATTTGTTGCCTTCCGTTCAAGTTCTGATACTACATAATTGATAAAATTCCTGGCTGGAGTTTTGTACAACTGGCATTTCTGTATAGGACCAGATGCGCAGTTAAATGCTCATTGACATTAACATGTTCTCATCTCTGAGATGAGAATGAAGGCTGTTTTTAGTGTTCTTTACATGATCTTTTTCAATCTCTTGTACTTCGGTTTATCACATTAAAATGACTTTCTAAAAATTATCTGCTATTTCTGAGAGAGGTTGGACAAATAGCAGTATCTGTAAAGGCTAAATACAATTTTGCATTCTCTTGCTATAGATAGGGGAACAAGAAGATCAGAGAAAGCAAATGTTAGCCTTATTTTCTGTGGGAACTGAAATAATTTTTGTATTTATTTTACCCCACCTTTTGTCTCTTACAGGAACCATGAGCTTTACATTTCATGCACAGTCATGGAATATAATAACATAATTTTCATGCAAGGACATAGTGTTGCCAGCTGAAAGTAGTTAGCAGTTTCTATTACAAATATATCTTCTCATTCTTTCCTATAATTATAAAGCATTCTGTAATGACATTGAACTAAAATATCTGCTTTCTATGAATAGTTACTTACAAAAAAAGAGAACTTCTGTTATGTTGTTCTCAAGTACAATCCAGATAGTCTGTAGATATTAATGAAAAAATCTCTAAACTGCAGTGCTTCTGAGGCTTTTAAAAACTTCACTGCATAAAATTACTGAATTTTAAGGGGTACTTCATTATAAAAGTACTAATTACTAAAGATGTACACATCCAAAAAAGTTAATAGGTTTTGAAGAGTTTAATGTATCTCCACTACTTTCCTCTTATTAGATAATTGTGTTTAGCAAGTGAAAGCCATAAGTCAACAATTTGATTAAAAACAAGACCACAGTAGGATAGGAAAAATTTCAGACCTTTTTAGATGGCTTTTCTTCAAGTTACTTGATTTGTTTGTTTGTTTGTGTTTTTTTAATATACCTGGGTTTTGTCTTACAATTTGTTTGCAGTTGAAAGGTTGTTTTCTCTTGCACTTACAGATGTTAAAGACACCACAGCAAAAGGTATGCTGATTTTCTTTTCTGAATGATAGCTCTATTAAAATGTGCAACTTAATTAGGGGAGGTCATCTATGAAAACAATGAGATTAGCAGATGTTAGCAGAGGAGAACCCAGAACCACATCCTCTGCTAAGGCTTCTGAAAACATGCTGTTGTGTTTTCAAATGGCTTTCAGTTAGGAAAGTCGGGGGGGGGGGGAGGGTGTTTGTGTGTGTGGGGGGTGGAGGGAAGAAGCATTCAGTAAATAATACTACTTTTTTTTTTTCCTTTAAAGTGCCCAAGTGCTAACATAATTACAAAAGGGAACAAAAAGATTCGTAATATTTAGTGGCAATGTGGAAGGAAAAAATGCAGAAGAGAACAGCAGCTGAAACAGTATTTAATCAGGGTCCCTTACAAAGTCCCAGAAAAAGACACAAGAGGTTTGATGAGACACAGCTGCACTAATCCTTGCATAAAAAAAATCAGAAAGAGGGAGATATGTTGATGAAAGATTGATAATGCATGACACAGTTGACTGGAGAAGATTAATGTATTAAAACAACAACCACAACAAAGGATCCAACAAGTATACTCTGATTGTACAGCCACATCCTGCCATGGATTTGTAAATGCAGCACTTGCCCTAGTCGTGGGATTGAATTTAATGCCTGTAGCACTGGCATGTTTTTCCCCTGAAAAACCCAGTGTGGAGCAGGAAAATATTTCTGATAGGAAAGTTATCAAAGCCAGTATGGTCTTCTGAAACATTTTGACTGAAGTGAATAGGATTTTGCTCACCAAGAGAAAAATCTCTCCTTTTCTGGACAATTTTCAACTAGATTTACCCTAGTATTCTTTGGGTCATATATAATACCCACTAAAGCAGCTGAAATATTAAAGAAGGAAATTCACATTCCTTCTCATACATGGTTTGGGGTTGGTTTGCATAGTGTTTGTTGTTTGGTTGGTTGGTTTGTTTTGCTTTTTGTTTAGTTGGTTTTTTTTTCATTATACTGAGCAATGCAGGGAGATTTATAGCATATCACACACAAGCTGAACTGTCCCATTCTTTTGTCAAGTTTTAAATAACTTGGATTAAGTCCCAGACTGAAGTGTGAGAGATGCCATCATGGCTCGAAGTGTGCTCAACACTTATCTCTCCCCTTTGTTTCTTCACACATTGCTTTTGGCTTCATGCCCCACACCCTTGGCAGAGTTTATTACTGAGTAATAGTCAAGGTCTTGCCCTGTGGTGAGTAAGAATTCCTCAAATGTTGATTCAGTAGTCTGAGCATGATGGATAGTGCTGCAGTATTTTCTTACTGGGATCATTATTACCATATTCTTGTCTTCCACCTATTCATCTAACTTCTTCATCTTGGGAGACCTGAGGGCAGCCTATGACCTATCTGCAAAACCTGGGCAAGCCTGGGGTCTGACCAAAGCAATACAGACTTTTACTTTTTAAAATTTTAAGTGATATATCTGGCACATACTCAACACCTGTTTGCTTCTGCATTGCTGATTTTGCCCTATTTTGACTCTAATTTACAGCTTCATTTGCCTTTGACGTTGTCCTTTTACAACAATCTATTTTCATTCACTGAATAGACACTACCTTCTGGCACTATTTCATTGGATCCATGGATTAGTGTTGTTTTCTCTAATCCTTCGTTTGTCTGCAGGACACAAATCACCGGCAATTGCAAATGGTTGAATCCTCTTTTAAGGAAGACTCAGTAACTGAATTCCTACTGATCTAGTTTTTAAAATAAACCAGACTTTTCAAATTCCCTTGTGTTTCATGAGACATTTTCCATGTTCACCAAGAAAAAGCTTAATGGAAAACAGAGTCAATTTTAGGCACTGGATTTGATACACCGTAACTGACTTAAGATTTTCTGGCAAATATCAGGTGGTAACATTTGTTTAAAGCATGTATCAAGGAAGCATGTGATATTGGCACTTGATGCGTTTCTAAAACTCTTCAAATTTCCAGAGTTAGCTGTCTAGAGAATTTCTGGCAAGCTTTACTTGAAAACTACCCATCTGGAGCATCACTTTCCTAATTGACCATCATAAGAACCCCCTGATAAGGTTCTCAGGGACACACAAAAGGAGAGTATACCTATAGAATGTCTTGAAGCAAGGCTGTGAGGATACTGTCTAGAATGCAAATAGCCCTTTCTTCCTATTCTTTAATATATAGTATCTAATCAGGAAACATTTAAAATTCTTTGTACCTTTTCTGATTAAATTACTGTAAATATAAAGTTATTTGCATTGCTTTTCTAAATAATGTATTTAATTTATGAAACATGCTTGTAAATTCACTTTGACCCGTACATCAGGATGTTGTCTGTTGAGTGTTTTAACTTCTATTAAAAAACAAAGAAAAAAATACATATAGTCAAGTACTGTGCTTTGGAATGCTAAGTATTTAGAACTCTCTGATAGTAAATTCCATTCATGCTGCAATCGATTACCAATTTCCAACATTAAGTATTAAATATAACTCTAGCTTGTTTCTAACTTAGTAAAAGTAATTTCCAAACTTCTGTGATGGATAGCACTGTTTTTTCCAGAAATGTCTTACGCTGTCTCTACTGTATTTATGTCTGTACACATGTATTGAAATTACAGTTGTCCCTGCAAAGTTAACCTTCCCAAGGAATGATTTTACGTGTGGTGTGATTTTTTTATTCCCCCACCCCTGCCAGCCCCCCCCCCACCCGCCAACCCCACCTCCACCTCGTCCTCTGGCCTCCTGCTCACGTTTC
>JANIJG010023736.1:65324-99327 GCA_024611175.1 Megaceryle torquata
TAGACATGTAATTAAATGACAGTTGTCCCTGTAACAACCTCCCCCCCCCGCATGTTTTTTTGGTGTGGTGTTTTTTTTTGTTCCCCCCCCCCCCCCCCCCCCAACACACTTGGGACATCCATTTTGTTTGCTTTTCTTAATTCTGTTCTTACATCTTTTCCTATTATATGCTGCACTCGTTCTGCAGTTCACCTTTCTGTACTGTTTCACATGCATATATTGAAAAAAAAATCTAAAATAATCAAGATATTCCTAGAGCATCTTCTGAAGCTGTCTTGCATTATTGCATGTGTGAAAATCTTTTTTTTTTTTCATCAAAAAAGGTGGCACTGGATGACATACACGTTTACTACAGTGTCATAGTAGGGACCTCAGGAGTTTTCTGGTCCAACAACCTGATTCAAAGATTGCTGTCACAACCAGTAGATCAGGTCAAGCACAGTTTCATCTAGCCTTCAGCTCTTAAACTTCTGTGGATGAATGTTCAACTTCTGAACAACTTGATACAGTACTGATGTTTATCATCACCCTTCAGGATAGAGGATCTGGTGTTCATCCTGCAACAAATTTCCAGAATGAGCAGACTGTCTACACTAACAATCAGGACTTTTACACTAAGGAAAACTCAGGGACTAGTTACAGAAAAAAAAGTTGTATTTGCTAGCTCTAAATTTCCTTCTTTGAAGCTGAAAGTATCATTCCTGCAGTCCTGATAATGAGCATAGTACTGGAATTTTAGAAATCTGAGCATGAATATTTGATCACAAAATGCAATGCGTGAGCATGCATTTTTGGGGCCACACATTTAGTGAATATATTGTTGTGGTAGGGCTGTTTTGCAGCATTCAGTGTTTATTTATGAGTAATCAGAAACCTATAACTAGGTTTGTATTTATGGTGAGCTTTAATAAACAGAAATTAATGGAAACTTTATGGTAATTCTTTCATGGAGATATAGAAATTTGAATCCAGAATGAATTTCTCTGTGTGCGTAGCTCTGTGTGTAATCACAAATCTGTTGATCCTCAACAGTAACCTTAGAATAAGGAGGCCATCAGTAAAAAGAAAATCTGGATTTATGGTGTGATAGGCATACTACCAACAAACTAATCCAGACCTAAATGTAAACCCCTCCATTCACTTAATGAATGCAGCTACGTTTAATGGAGCTATGGTGAACAACAGTGGTGTTTAAAAAGCAATAAAATCAACTAATGCTTTCATTATAATAATGTTAACTACATCAAAGGGACATACATACTCAGTAAAATGTCTCCTGTAGTGCACAAGACCACCACTACCGGAGATCTTTATTGCTTTAGATGTGATCCCTTTGATGTATTTATCAGTTAAATGTATTAGTTCTGCTTCACAGTTGTTTGCAGAAATAGCACTAAGGAAGACTGTATTTTACATGTGCTATACGTATTATCATAACCTTTGAATAACAGGATCAATAAAATTAAGTCAAAAGAGTTGACTCCTTTTAAGTCAACAGTGTGGATGTTGACTATTCATGGCAGCACTGAAACTTCAGCTGCCTTCATGGGCCATTTCTGTGCTAGAAGGAACATCTGATTATGCAAAGATGTTTTTTCTTATAGAAAATATTTTCTATCATTAAGATATAATTAATTAGGTCGTGTCCTTAGGTGAAAGAATGGTGAGGCCCACTTTGTGTGTTGTGTATTTATTTTGCCTAAAAGTTACTATTCTTTCTTCATTGATTTTGATACTGTGATTTAGATAATTACATGGCATACTGATTATTTTGCATTAGACTCATCTGAAATCACTGCAGTTATCTTGTAGTTTATTAGTGCACAGTGTCCATTTGTGTGTATGTACAATTGCAGATGTTGATCTTATGATGTAAGCATCTTATTATGATGCTTGAACCCTCTTACATTTTTGCTTCATCTACTCAGTAGATTGAGCAAGTGTGTTATGAAGGTACTTAATTCATTTTTTTCATTAGTGTTTTTGCAGAACAAAATGCACATTTTGGCATGTCAGGTTTTCTTCCACCCAACAACTTGCAGATGTCTGTACCATTTGAGTTAATAGCTGCTGGAACAGAACAATTGAATATAAATTGCTGTGTGATAAAATGCATTAACTATTGTTTGTGCACTCAGCAGTAGAGATTTCTCCATCTTCTCTGCCTCTGTGAAATAAGCACTTAGACATTGAACCTTGCTAGTGTGAATGACTAGACATACGTAATAAGTGGCGACTTACAGCTCTTTTATAAGAAATGTGTTTGTGACCAAGAGTGAGAGATTATTTAAAAATATCTCTAGCCACTTTGTCAAATAGTGTTTACCCAGGAAAACATCAGTGCTGTTTGTATTACTGTAACAGGAACAATTAAGAAGAAATTAACTGCTTGCATTATTGATTAATATTTTTACTGAAATGTTGAAAAATCTAAAGTGCATTCTTTGAGGAATCGTTTCAGAGATGTGAATAACTTGACACTTGCATCATGTCATTCTTAATATGCAGTGTGTAGTCATTTTAGCCAAGCAAACAAGTGGTTATACAGGAATTAAATGTATGGGCTACAAGACACAGATTGCACAAGATATAAGAAATTTCTTAATTATACCCTTTCCAAATAGATGATTTTTTTTCCCTCATTGCACTTTTAGTTACAATTTTTAATGTGCTAAGCTTTCAGTAATTACTAGTCAATACTGATAAATGATTGTGTGGATCTTTAAAGATAATATTGTTTATCTTTTATTTGTAACTAATCAGAGATTTAATTATTTATTGGTTACATTTCATGTTCCATTTAATAGGGTGATGTCTGGGCATAGGAGATTTCTGTTAATTATACCAGAATATCTTGTTTAAAATAAAATAGTTTAATCAGTCTATTTCTTGCAAGCTAATATTCTAATAATGCCTTAAATAAAAAGAATTCAGGAGAGAAATTGTCTGCTGAGATCTCAGTGATTTGTATAAGGTCAGGAAAACAGAGCTCTCAGTTATTTACCTGTCATTTTTGTAAGTAAACAAGTGCGATTGCAGAGATGTGCTTGATACTTCCACATTGATTTGGGCTTCCTTAATGCCATAATACATGATGTTGCATGCATATCAACTGCCAATTTTCATCATGTCAAAAAAAAAAATAATTCTGTTTTCATATAAAGATAACTTTCTTATTTGCCTGTTGTTGCTCAGTAGTGCCAATTTTAATATCGGGGAAAAATTGCCTCCAAAGTAAATTAGAAGCTGTGCTTCTGGAAAGAAACTCTTTGGAAGGATAGCAGAACACCTCCTGTGCAGCCAGGATTTCAAAGAGCACTTGGATTGGGCAGGGGCGCTTATCTTCAGCTCAGTAGAGTCTAATACTTGCATGAGAATATCTAAGTAGGTTTGGTATCTAGAGATTCTATATATTTTGCAACTATTTCTACCTTGTTGCTTAATACTATAGGTATTCATGTGTTATAAGAGAAGTCAGTGAAATTAATGTTCCTCTGGTGAGCTTTCTAATGTTCCTTTCTAGTAATATCTCATTCATGCACCATCTAAGCAGAGAGCAGGACAGCTCTGGGTTGTTCATATGTGTGCCTCTATAAATTTCCATTTTGTGATCCTTTTTTTCAATGGAAGTGCCATTTGTATTGGAGTAATGGCTTCTGCAAAGCTTTCGGATCACAGATACAACTGGATGTTGTGAAAATACTCAAGATATGTTGCTTTGTGAAATCAGATATTTCCAAGTTTTACTCTGACATCAGAACAAAAAGAACTTTCAAAATTTTGGATACCTCAGGATATCCAGTTGTTGTTTGAAGTGACCTGAATAGAGAAAACTTGTGGTTAGGGTTTTTTCCCATGCTGCCTTCATTGCACAGGACACCAAACTGTATTTTTGTACTGCTTCTAAACTATTGTAATATGTCATTTAGATGACTGGTTGCATTATATCAATTCTATATGCTACTATTAGTGTGGCTGGATTTCATCTTTGAGAAGATAAACATAGCTTGCTTTTTATGTCCAGTTCATCTGTTCAAGGATTGTGTCTTTTAATATGTGGCTGTTAAGTAAAACTAGTGCCTTGGTCAAATAATAGGCTCCCTCTACAGAGGTGGTTGTCTCTGAAGCAGGCACAGTAACTTATCTTCCACCAATATCTGAGGGGGGTTAAACAGTAGGCTTTATTAGTCAGCGTCCTGAATCTGAGAAAAGTGCCTGGCAAAGGACTCGTGGTGGTGATGATTATAACAGACTTTAGAAAAAGATTTTGGGAAAGAAACCACAACTCTATGAGAGTGACAGGGAAGGGAGATGTCAGATGAAAGGGTCTTGGGGATTATAGGGGTGAGGGGAAGAACTGTGAACTTGGAGTAATTGCATTGAGAAAACAGATCTAAATGGAAGGTTCTAGTTAAAAGCTTGATGTGGAGGGTCAGGACCTGTGCATATCTTCCAGTTATTTGGAAAAAAGCAGCCTATTACCTTGTTTTAATTGGAAAATGGCCCGAGCTTTGATTTCGCATCACTCCTGGAAGTGAGATCTGATCCAGATTAGTATCAGAGTGTGCTAAAGCTGCCTAAGAGCTAAAATCTTATTTAGAGATCGCCTTCATGTTCTCACAAAAATGTCATACCATATCAATTGTTATTTTTTTACCAGGTGCTGGTGACTATAAAGTATACTAGATGTCCTTTCAGTAATACAAAAAGTGATTTCCTCACACACACACTCCACCCCCCTGCCCCAAGGTTATACTGCAAAGGGAGAACACTGGTGTTGCGAAGAACTTTTAGTATGAGTATGAGTTTGCCACAAATACGATGAAGGAAAATAAACCAAAATTGATTTATAAACCATTAAAAGCACTCATGATTTTAAAATGCTAGTACTCTTTGCTGGATTTAAAGCTGTACATGGCTTTTTCTTAGTTTTTCCTTTTTTTGGTACTTTGTGCTCCTGACAATGTCTTAAGAAACAGCGACTGCCAGTAATGAGCCCCATACACCTGCAAAGGGGGTTGTGCCCCTGTTTGGGTATACATTGGAATGACTTGAACTGGTTTGTTTGGAGGAACTCAGCTATTCTTGGTTGTGACAGTATCTAGTCCCAGCTAAGGATATAGAAGGTATTGTTACTACATGGACAATATGGAACAAGTTGGCTAAATCTATTTTTTTATGGACAGGCTTTCTTAGCTAGAAGACATAATAGTTGGACAAACCTGAACTGCAAGCTTCTGTCCATAATAATAATAATAACAACAATAAAGCAGGTGGTTGGAAGTTGGTAAGACAACTCCCAAAGAACATAAAGCCTTTATACTTTGTTGATTTGCCCTTTTGCACAGTTCTTTCTGATGTGAAGCAGGATGATGGGAGAAATGATGATGAATCAGCAGGAAATGTTGTGCCCTATCAACAGAAGGGTCCATGATGGTGGCCTCCCACTGAGTTTCCTTGTGCTCTCCATCCACAGATGAAGCTGCTGTAGTCTGCAGTGTTGGCAGCTCCCAAGTTACCCCCTGCACCCCAAGGATGGAATTAGAGTAGGTTAGATCAATTAGAGCTGTTTCAGTACATGTTGAGTGTATTTAATGCTGGTTTTTAGGACTGAAACTTTAAGGAAGATCCAGCTAGTTATAGTGTGTCAGCATCTCTCACAAGAGTTGTAGATCCACTGCTGACACTGGACCTGATAAAGTCACCATTGTATGTCATGACACTCAAACATAATCCTGGGACCAGCATTTTGCCAAGCTGCTATAGCTCTACTGTATTACCTAGCTACTCCTGCTACATGAACAGCTCCTGAAGCTGTTTTAAAGGCTTCTAAAATAGATGGATTTGTATATTTTTGAAAGTAGAGCAGCCCCCTTTCTGCCTCCCAGGCAAGCCTGGCTGACGGTCCCACAGCTTCTCAGATGGTGTGGGAAAGAAGACCGCAGGGTGAGAGGATGTGAACTCCAGCCCTGTGAGGCTTTCCCTGCAGATTTCCCTTCCTTCATACATCCCAGCAGCAGAAGCCTCATCCTCTGTGTTTATCATCCCTTGCTTGTATCTGTAGCACTTAGGGGCTCATCTGCTATCGGATCTGATACAGTCAAATCTCTCTGGAGGAGTGGGTTCAGAGGTGGATATTCACCTTTTTTTATTTATTTATTTTTATTTATTCTCTTCACTTTAGTCAGCAACTTCCTTCTCTTTATTTTGTAGTATGACCTCTGCTTTCCCTGAATATTTTCATTTGGGAGCTCTCAATTCATCATGCTGGTAACACCTGAAGTGCTTATCAACATATGGAAATTAAGAACAATCCTGAATTGCAACATTTTCTACCTTTCAGTCCCCTAAGGCTGCTGGAAGCCACGTAGCTCATTGCTTCAGCTGAATACACATAGTGTGTGCAAGTGTTAGAATTCAAATTAATAATCAAAAGCAATTGTTATGGTAATTGATGGGTTAAAACTGTTTTAATAAATAACATTCTGTTGTCCTCTTTAGCATAGTAACTAAGTCATCACATCAGTATTTGAAAGCTGGAGGGGCAGCACCATTCACTAGCAGTGCAATTCTGATGAGGGCTTATTTTTTTTATTTGGGAGTTTGTTGTGGTTTGTGGGTTTGGTTTGGGATTTTTTTTGTTATTGTTTGTAGTGTTTTGGTTTTGGTTTGGGTTGGGTTTTGTGTGGCTTTTTTTTCCCTCCAACCTTAACAGAAAACTAAATGCTTCTAAACCCAAGCTGATACTAACACAGATTCTACACAGTAGCTTCTACACAGCAGATGCACTGTTTTGCACTGAGTGATATATTTCAGATCTTAAAAGATGCACATCATCTGAAAAATCCTCTTGCTGCTTTCCCAATTGTGAGCAAAGTCTAGGTCATATCTCTTTCTTTTATATGTGTTCCTGGAGAAAAAGCTTTTCCATTTTATTGCACATTTAAATTTCAGAAGCTATCTGGAATTTACACCTTCCTGACTTGTATTTTATTAGTGCTTAATATGGTACCAAATTAAGCATGCCTCTGGTTTTTGAGTTGCCTATGTTTGTGGTGTTCTTTATCCAAGGTAAGTCCTCCAGAGCATGCCACTTCATAACAAAGCGGGAGGCTAATCACTCCCTCATTAGCTTCAAAGGGATCTACAGATATTTTTTTTTCTGCTCTGGCTGGAAATTTAGTTTAGCTTAAAGGAAATAGAGACGATGTTAATGAGAATACATTGTCTTAATTTGCATATTAGATGAGATAAATATTGAGCTAATTTATACCTAAGATGGTTTTTATTGCAATCTGCATGTTCCACGGTTCTATTCTATGTATTTTACACACCAACTGTGTATAAACTGGAGGAATAATGTGAAAAGATATTATTTTGATGAGGAAAACAAAAGGGGGACTGTTTTTGCAAACAAATTTAGATAACAATCTTAATAATAATTTAAAATAACTTAGTCATACCTATCAGCAGATAGACTAGAAGGGTATATATGAAAACATGAACAGCTGTGCGAGTGCCTACACCCAGTCCACAAGCTGGGAGTGTAGACCATTCATCTTAATTGCATCCTTGAAAGCTGCTCATTTTAGTTACTAAAATATATAAGAAAATTCAGAGATCATGGTGGACTGCACTTTTCTTTTGTGTGGAAGGCATTACATGAACAAAATGTGGGCATGAAAATAAATCCACAAAATTTTAAATTGTTTGAACCATGTATCTTTGAAAGAATACAGAACAATGTTCAAACATCAAAATTGCGTTGTTGGTTGCCTATAATGACTCATGATAGTAGGACATGCTGTACTAAGAACTTGTTTTGGAAGACAAAATACTCACGTAGATAAGTTTAAATTATTTCAATTAACGTAGATGTAGATGGTTTAAAAGAACCCAAAGACTGATTTTCTTTTTTTTTTTTTTTTTTTTTTTTTTGAGAAGGGAAATGTGGTTTTCTGCAGCATTTTATGTTCTCATGATCAGGTGTGCAAGTGTAAACCTAATTATATAAAGAAGACAACCTGTCTCTGCAAGAAGTGCTGCCTAATCTTAACGCTGAGAAGGCGATGCTGGAGAAAGGATCTTTGGAATATTTGCCTTTTTTATATTTATTACACTTTCTCTCTATAAACAACCTCAGAGAAATATAATAAAGCCTTCATCAAACAGAAAAGCTTAACTTTCAAATTAATGAAACATTTTGCTGGCTGCTTTTTTCTTTTCTCTCTCTGCCACTGAAAAATATCTCTCATTCTTTTAGAAATGCCCCTGAAACAAAGAAATAAGTTATGAATAAACATTTACTTAACTAATCTTTAGGAGAGATGATTGGGAAATCATAGTACAGACCTTTTAAAAATATGTAACCTTCTTACAACTGCTTACATTTATGATCTTATGATGTAAGAATATGTCTATTATCTCATCATCTATAGAGACCCCTCTGTCCTTGCTCTTCTCTCCAGATACGATTTCCCATCTTTGCTCCACTGAACAACTGAAGTAGTTTTTATGTCCCTAGTCTTCCCATGTAAGAGAAAGAGGAGAAGATGCTTTGTACTTTCTCTCTTTACTACTATGTGGGCATATAAAAATTAACCTGTTTGAATGTTGTAATAGCAGAAGTTGTCATTGTATACTTGTGCAAAATGTCATTTAAGATGCTTATGTAGCGTTTACAAAAAGGGAAAATATATTTCTGAGTCTCAGGAAAATCTTTTAAAAGAAATACATCTGCATTTGGGATGATTCAGACGACAGGGTGTAAAATAAATCAGGTGTAAAGGCAGTAACAAGCATCATAAAAGATTCAAAAAGGTATTGAATTGGTCTGGATGAAAAGAAAACAAACATAAATCACTAGGCTTCAATTAATGTTGTGTCAGGTTTGTTTCTGGATTTTTTTTTTCCTATTTAATACTGTTCACTGAAAAAAAGCATCAAATTAAAGAGACATGGGGAATTTTTCCAGGCTGCATCACAGATGTCGCAGATTATCAGGGACAGCTGAGAGTGATGGCAGAAAGCATGGTAATAGCTTTATGTTGCTTTTATGTAGCTGCCTATTCCCTAATGTACTTAATTTCTGTTCTAGAGCATAACTGGCCAACGCTTTAAAGTCACATGTACATCCCTCCAATTATGATGTATCTTAAGCAAGTAGTAATCTCAAGTCTGGAAAAATGTATATATTACTGTAACGTACGTATATATTAGAATTTCAGGAGCAGTTCAGATATATTTTTACTTTTTTAAATGAAATAAAGTCTAACTCTTACTGGACAGATTGTGTGCTGCTGTTGATTCATTTTGCTCCATCACAACAAATGAAAGAACAGGAATTTGAGTTTTATGGGTCTGAACTTTGCGATCATCAGTCACTTTACTGCAATTTGTCAGAATATTGTCCTAAAATCTACTTGAATTAAAACAATAAACTAGATTAAAAAAAAAAAAAGACAAAGGTAGATGCTAGACTAGATTTCCACAGAGAAGGTTTCCTCTTTATATCTTATCTATTACTTTGACAATGATGTATTTCTATGTACTCTAAAAATAAAAAAGGAACAGCCTTTGCATTTTATAAGATCTGATTGTAAAAATAAAAGCTATTGAATATGAAAAGGATACCAAGAGAATCAGAGTGGTGACAGGTTAGAATGTGAAATGGTCATTGAGTAAGGTTCATTTTAAACACTTGCATTAAAACTTAAAGGATTTAAATTATCATATATTAATTATCCCCATAAATTGAAAATATGAGCTAATAACATGGAAAATGGCAGTAGACTAGTGGTTACTTTTGGTCTCTCTCTAACAAAGCAAAACTTTTAAAAACTTCTGTAGTTTTTAATTTAAAGATTAATTCCTATAAGATTAAAGAAAGTCACAGTGATGCAGACCAACATGTTTCCATGTGATTTTCTGTAAGCAGCCCAACTTGGCCTTGTGAAGAAAAATGAATCTAACCATTTAGCATTCAGATATATAGCAGCTTAGTTTGTTTATTGCCTGTTTCTTGTGAAGGTTAATAATTGCAGTGTCTACACTGAACTTTCAATTAAGTTGTCTTTGATTCTCTAGATTTTCATTTAACTAAGAGTCAATGTCTTTATGTCTCATGAACCATGCCTGTAACAGAAATAGTTCTTATGCTTTGTCACTGCTTTCTTGAAATTTAATATTTTCAGTTTTGTTTCTTACATTATAAGAAGCAGCAGATGGGGAGAAAAATGGCACAGTCATCTGTCTCGAAGATCTTGCATTGCTATGTGTCATATTTAAAAAATTCAGAGATAAAAAGACCCCCCTCAATCATGAGAAACAGAAGAAAGATGTGTCCTTTAGTAACCTCTGTACTTTAAATAATAGATAATATTTTATGAAACACAAAGAAACCAATATGTGTCTCTCTTGGACCCACACTTTAGCAGAGAATGTAATAGCAGGTATACCTGTTTGATTCTAGATAGGTGCTAATAAGATATCATTTTATCAGTGTAAGAAACTAAATCCTGAAATGTATTTTTCTCTTAGCCATAATCAGGCATGGATTTACTTTGGCATGCAACAGGCACAAGAAAATAAAAGAACAGGCAAAAGAAAATAAACTATTTTCCTGAGTTTTAAGGAAGGAGATAGTAGATAATGCAGAGCTTGGACAGGAAAGTGAAAGGTGTAGTCATAATGTTTATTAAGATATGGATATCATCATACATGATGTAAAAGCAGAAGGTGGATGATTTACTATTCTCAATCAGAGGGATTGTCTGGCAATGTGTCTTTTAAGGAACGAAGACTGAAGAAACTGGAGATAAAGAAGGATGGTATAAAAAGCAATGAAAAACAGTTTAGGCTAGATAGCTCTGATCTCTTAGGCAAAAGTAGTTGCCTTCTAGATGTAAAATTTGAGGACCTGATTTGCTATGCACAGTGGAAAAATGTTAACCTGACGAATTCTGAAATAGTAAACTGGTAAGGAGATAGCTGAGAGTGTAAGCTAGGGAGGACTCTGGATAAAATGAGAGTTTTTGAAATAGAGGGCTTGGGATCACACAAATATCTAATTCAGTGGTGTTCATACTAAGGTGGCAATGTGGTAAAGAAATTTGCTAATGATGAAGTTGAAATCATCAACAGAGAAGAGAGTTGGAGCATTGTGTAGGAGGAATGAGTTAACTGGAGAGTAACAGAATCACTGGGATCAAATTAATGACATAAAGTGCAGGGTTGTGCTTTTGTGGTATAACAAAAGAATTTCTGCTTCATGTGGGAGTGCTTCAGGGGAAGCAACTGAGATGAAACAGTTGGGTGGGTGTGTTGGTTACAGGATGTCTGCAACCACAGAGCTGTGACCAGGAAGAAAGGAATTTAAATTCTCTGTCTACTGGGGTATGTCTTTCCAGGAAAGAGATTTGATACTGCTGTGAAGACATTGATGAAATGTTATTTGGAATGATACATAAAATATGTTTCATATTCAGGAAATATTTTGATCTGGGAAAATAAATGCCATTTTTAAGAGGAAACATGACCTAAGCAACTTTTTAAACATAGCCAAAGAAATGCTTTTTGGCTCCTGTATCATACATCAGAACCAGCTGTGACTTCAGCTGATTGAATCTTTGAGGAAAGGTAGGACCTAGGAGGTTCCTAGATGAAGATGGAGTCTTGCTAGCAGAGGGGTTTTGGCTTCTTGAGCTGGGTGCTCTGCATAAACAAAGCTGGCTAATCTACTATTTCTGGAGTTTGCCTCTGACACTAGAGCCTGAGGTGTATGTTTTTCACATGCTGAAATCAAACCAAAAAGGTTTAATAAATGAAACAATTACAGTACTAAATATTGAGTTATGTGATGCCTTCAGAAACAAAGGGATCTAGGCGTATATATGGTGTCTTGTTACTGCAGTCTCTGCAAATCTCATGGGGATGTGAGTTCACAAGATACACTATGTACATATATGGCTCAGGCAGGGACCAAAGCTGTTGCCATTCTCCAGAACTTTTATCCCTGCAAAAGGTTCAAAGATAATTGAGCTACTTGACAGCTAGTGGCAACTGTGAATTTAAATGTGTTCTCTGGTGGTGTTTTTTTGTCTTTTCTTATAATGGAGGAATTGGTATTATATTTTTAAAGAGTCTGACTTCCTTATTTGGCACTAAACTTCTCATGTTGGCAGTTACAACCTCAAAAAAAAAAAACATGATGAAGAAAATACCGTGAAAAGAGTGTGCATACTGAAAGCAATTAAAGAAAACTTTTGTCCAAAAAGAAAATATTCCTGCTGTCTGCCAGCCTTACTAAGCTTTATGAGCTTTTATCTAGATTTTCAATTTTTATTATTATTATAAACAATGCCAGGGTCCTGTATTGAAACTCAAAGTTTTTTTGCCACAGGCCAGTTCTGGTTATAAAACATACTTGTTTTTATGTGCTCCCAGATGTTTTGTGCTGTGGCTTTTCTAATGCAGTACAGTGGGAGAGTAGCCTAGGGATTTACTCATCATGTGTAATGTCAAGAGAAGTATTTCCTTTAGGTCTTCTGTCACTGTCAGCAACAAAGCAGCAAGTAAGAAGCTCTGTAGCTTCTCTCCTCTCTGAGACATCTGCAGCAGGCAAAATTCTAAACTCCTCAATTCCCAGTCATGAATTAAGTAAAAAAAACAATATGTCAGAAGTAAAAATTGTTCCATCATAATTTTTTTCACAGATCTTTTTGACAAAAGCCAAACAAGTCTCATGAAACCACATTTTCTGTAACCTTATACATTATGTATCATATACATTATGTATGTAGAAGTGTTTGGAATTACTTGTCCCTAGTAAGGGCCTTTGAAAATGCATAGTCGGTAAACAAACCAAAACCTAGGAGTAGTAGGTACTTTTTTACATATTACGTTATTAGTTGCTTTGTGAATAAGGGCAGTCATATCAACATTTTACCTTCTGATAACTCTTAAATGTGTGGTAGAACACTTTATAGCTTCCTGTTATGAACTAGGATTTCATGCTACCCAAAACTATTTGAGAATTCTGAACAAATTGCCACCAGAGACTACCACAAAATGTCACATTTCTAGCAACAAGAGCTAGTGTTAAACTGTGCTAAATATGGATAGTTGTTTGTCATCTCACATGGTGTTTTTCAAATGGTTTCATTCTGAACCTGAATTAATAGTATTTTACTGTCTTACTGCAACAAGCTGTGACATAGCTTTATAGTCTCTGAGTATAAACTTCTTAAACTTGTGTATTGATCAGTACTATAAAGGTGTTAGGCATTTATTGGAAAAAGTTACCATTAATTTTTTCTGCATATATCTGTATGTAAATACTAGCAGAGATACCAACAGGATGATTGATTTCCAAGGAACAGAAAATAGGTGAATACAGAATGTTGCTCCTAGACTTTGCAGTGCTGTGCTTCCTTTCAAGAGGGTAGAAAATTCTGGTGTAAGGATCAGTTAGAGGAAGTTGCAGGAAATTCCTCATCATTGTTGGTCAATGAAGATTTATGGTTTGCCTCTGTAATAGTTTACTGATTGGTACTGCTTGACTAATGCAGACATAAACCATCTGAGTTCTCAGTTTAATTGAAATGATAAGGCGGTTTGCAACTGCTTTTAGGTGTCACTGATAATTTACTCCTGTGATTATGATTTAACTTTTCCCTGGCTGCTTCCACTCCAGTGGGAACTACAAACATTACAGAAATGAAAGTATAAATTAGCTGCAGACAAACAACACATGTTTATATCTGTTCTATAGCGAGACAAGTATTTTCAGTGAAACCCCATCCAACTTGTTCATCTCTGTTTGGCTACAGAAAATATTTAAGCTGTTTAAATCAGAAAGCTACTTTTGCCTGTGCAGCTGTTTGATACAAACTGTAATGTAGCTGTAAAGTGTCTTGGAGTCCCAAGACACTTCCATAACTACTAATAATGGTTCATGAAATAAAAGTACAATACTTCAAATACAAAAGAGCATTAGTCAAATTGGTATGGATAGAGCGTCTTGCTCTAAGGAGTACTGTCCAAAGTATAGAAGTCATAAACAGTTCAACCCCATGTAACTGCAGGAGCTATACCTAAGAGGGAACTTAGTGCCCACAGCTAAAGCTGTTAGCTTTAAATGTGATGAAAGAGCTGTATTTTCCCCTCCAAATTCATATGGCTTTAAAGCAGAAATGTCACCTGTGCTCCAAAGAAAAGCAGCGACAAGATGAATGTCTGCCTTTGTTACTTCTGAGACAGTACTGCAGCTTTCTAAAGACTTGCTCTACTGACCGTTCAACACGAAACCTATTAAAAGTATGAGGAAAAACTCAAAGAATGACTATTTAACTTTTTGTAGCAGCAGATATTTCAGCGATGAGAAAGGGTGGTAGGGTAGGCTGCAAAGATTTAACTACAGGGTGTGAAAAAGGTAGAAGTAATGTCTTCCAAGTATTTATCCTTGGCAAAGGTATTGGCCTGACACTGCGGATTTTTTTATTTTATTTTTTATTATTATTATTCTGGCAGAGCATGCTTGCATCAGATATAGAGAGTTAATTCTTTTATACATTAAGGACAAGGAAACAAGAAGTGCAGCAAGTTCACATTCTCCAGGCAAACTGCAATAAGCAATAAATAGGGCATCTGAGTACAGTTATACTCATTCACTTGCCCACAGGTACAGGTAGTACTAATAAAAATGATTGTAGAAGACAAGATGATTGGAGCTTCTGTCAAGCAAAGTTTTTGGTTGATTTATGTGGAGTGAGTAGCAATGTCACAGCAGGGCATAATTTTGTACTGAAACAATGTAAAAATTGGACGGTTTACAAGGCCTTGCAGTGACCAAAGTCATGACAGCAGGTAGGGAACCTTATAAGTGTGAGGGAGATCAGACCTTTGCATGCGCTAACTTGAGATTAAAAGTATGTGGTGTTGTTGTGTTGTTGTTTTTGTTTGTTTGGTTTTTTTTTTGTTTTTGTTTTTTTTTGTTGTTGTTTGGTTGGTTTTTTTTTTAACAGACTTCATTAGTTTCCAGGGCTATCACTTATGTTTTCTAAAATTAGAGATCAGCCTTTGTTTTGTTTTTAAATGGCAGGCATTTAATTTTATATGTATGTGTGGTTTGAATTAAAATACTTCTAAGGGATTTTGATTAAGATGAGAATGTGCCTCTTGAAGAATGATAAATCACTGAGTACTGAAATATGCCTCACAAAAAAGCTTACTGCTACATGGTATGATGTAATTTCTTTATTCTTTAAAACCATGGCTTTAGACTCCAGAAAACTGGGAACTTTAGTTATCAGAAACAGTAATGATCAGTAACTCACTGAGTATGTATATAGGGATATAGTAGCTTATATCAGTATGGTAAATTAATATTTATGTGAAATTACTATTTTGCATTATTTCAGGTAGAATGATTACTTTATATGTGAAGCAGAAGGAAAGGCTGTAGCATCTCAAATTAATTTTTACAGTTCTGTGTGCTCTCTATTACAAATAGTGAGTTTAAAATACAGTTTTGAAAATTTCTTAAAATTATTTATGCAAGTATTTTGCTTCTTAAAACTTACCGTGCTATTAGAAGAATGCTGAATGAAATTTTACTCCTTAAATTTAATTGTTTATGAGAAGGAAGCATTGTATTTTATGCATACCTTGCTTCTGTATTTAGCAAGTACTCTTGTATTAGAGATCTCAAAAAGTTACTTCTTGCTGCTTTATTTCAATAAGCTTTCAAAATGCAGAGAAAGTTGTCATATTTATGGCTTAATTCCGTAGGAAATAGCTAGTTTCATTAACAGGCTACTGAGTAAAACCATTTCATTTAAAGCTGTAAGACTGACTTCATGATGGCAACAAGAACTTAAAGACTTTTCAGTTAAGCTTGAATGGCGAAAAAGATGTTGAATATATGTGCACACTGTCCAGCATATAAGCTTCTCTATTGTTTTTTTCCTGATGTTTTCAGCTTGATTGTAGTAAAGCAAAGCAAAATCAAGTAATTCTGATTATGAGCTAGTCTTTTCTGTTATGTGTATTTCCATTTGTGTTGAAGAAATTCCTAATCCTGTGATGCAAATAGATATGCAAACATACAAGTGGTTATTACTGCAGTCAGAGATATTTTTAAGATCCTGAAATCTTCCTGTCTGAATTCATAGCAATTACTGTAGTGAGAGTTGTTATTGTTTTCCTAATTACTCTTGGGCTTTACCTCTTTTGCTGATTCTGGGAAGATTTGTTATCTTAAAGTTCTCTTGAGATGAACCTAAACTGTGTGGGAGAGCTAGCATTCAGAGTCAGGGTTATCTGTTAGGTCCTCAAGGCCAGGAGCAGGAATGGGGGAGATGATTTGGAGGAAGCGAGTACAAGTGAGACCACTGACTTCTGGATACTCTTGGAAGGAAAAGCCTTGTTGGGAGAAGTGCTGGTTGCCCTCTCTAGAAGTCCGTCTATTCTTAAAGCTGAGTGAGGTGGTATAGGTGCTAACGGGAGTGGTGAATATTGTGAGAGTCTGTCAAGGGATGTACTCCTATCTCTAGCTGTAACCAAAAATAGCACCTGCTAAGAATAGATTTGCCTTTGCGTGGTGATCCCAGAAAGTATACCTAAATGAAATATAGATACAGCTTATTCAGCTGTTATAAGGTTAAGGAAAATATACTCCAAAAAAGAGCTAAAAATTGTTTGGGGAGTTGCTGCTTGATCTAATCTAAACAGCTGCTCCATCACTATTTGTGTGAAACTTTTAACATAAATGTAAAATTCTCCCTATAGAATTAACCAGACAACTGCACAGTGTGACTAATTATTTTTAATCTCTTGTTTTTGTAGTAAACTAAGTTGTCATCTCTTGGTAATTTGGTAACATAAAGGATGGGGATTTCTTTCAGTATCTTTCCTGCTACCTGTTCTTTGGAAACTGCGTTGGTAGCAGAGTGGCATTGAATGAGCGGATATGGATTACATTTTCTTCCCATAAAGGCACTAAAGCATACTGGGCTGCCTGGGGAAGCTGCATTACCAGTGATCCTACACACTATGAAGTAGAGGCATTATCTTCAACACTCTTTTTCATCTGCTCTCAATTTAAGTTAAAATATTGCTATGTGTGAAGGGATTGACATGCTTGTATGACAGCTGTCACATGTGCAAGACATGCTACCTGTACTGAAATAGAGATCTCACATTGCTCTTTATACACTAGGTGAGGCTGCCATATTTCTACCTAGGATTACCAGAAAACCTGTGTGCATCATAAAAGACTGACCTTTTGAGTTACACCTCATCTGTATAATCTAGCACTTTCTGGACATGTCATTCTTACTTCTCTGGAGAGTTTCTGTGGGGCTAATTTTTCATTGGGAAATCCAGGGCAAATGGCTAAAGCCCTGACATTCCAGTGGGACAAAAATTCTAGTTAGGTAAGATAATATGTCATAGACGTGTGTTAGCTTATTACTGAAGCTACTGGTAGGCAGCACTTTATTAACATTAGATACATCACTGGATTTAACTAATGAAAAAAAAAAAGCAAAACAGAAAAAAAACAACAAAACAACAAAAGATATGTAATTGTCAGATTATTAGACAGACTTATCAGTAGTGTGTATGATGAAACAATTAAGTAAGAGATAAGGTGGTTCACTGGATGCTGCACACACACAATTCATACAGTTACAACTCACCTGTATTACTACTAGTTGATCTGGATGATAGATCATAGAGTAAGTGTTGCAATACAAATCTGCCACAATAATTGCAGCTCTTATCTAGGCACCTTAGCATTCAGAACACACTTTTAGCAACTGCTGAAGCAAGTGTGTCTGAGAAGCATATCAGTGTCTACAGCTCATGTAGAATAGCTAATGATTAGGCTAACTAACCCCCCAAAAGTTTGTGCATGACTCATATTCAGGCCAGCTTTTGAAACTAAGTTGGAACCTGTTAAAAGCAGTTTGGATATAGAGAAACTTTAATCAGTTTACTCATCAGAAGATATTAATGAAGATGTTAAGGTGAGTTACTTTGAATACTTGCAGTGATATGTTTGCCAATGGCAAGAGTAATTGATTTTTTTTTTGTTAGGTTGTGGGGAACATGAACATCATAAAAGAATAAAATCTGCCAAAATAAGCTCAGTGTAACTTTAATTTGATACCAACACAGTTGACGTCCTCTTTCTTTACTACTCTACGAGTAAGTAAATTTGTCAGAAGGGTACATTTTTTTCTTAGAAAATACAAAATTTATTATATAGCAACATGAACACTCCTGCTGATCACTTTTTGAAAATAAATTACATAGGATTTCAGCACCTTTGATTATGTGACTTTCATTGAAGAGACAATTTTCCATGCATCCTTGTCTGTGTATAAGGTCTTTTCTAACAGTGGATCAATTTTTTGTGTATTTTATCACTTGGAACAAATAATTACTTGGTGTATACTTGCACCTACTGAAAATAATTAATCTCAGTATTTCAGAAGGATAATTTTTGAGCATTCCCGAGGGGACAATCGAAAAAACTCTGATTTCTTAACTCATATCTCAAACATATGTGAAATGTGCTAGAATTACTGTTAACTCTTGTTCCAACCATTGTAAATGCTGCAGATTCACTGTTCTGTTCTGATATCTCTGATGTTTTATCCAGACTGTCTGCTCTTAAAGCCAAGGTAGATATTTTTCAGTGGTCTGAAATAATGTTCTCTAATTTAAGCATGATTAAACTGATAGTGATTTCTTGGAGAAAAAGAGCACTTGTGCATTCTGGTCATGATAATTACATGAATTACAAAATATACACACTGCACTATCGCAGCTTATATTACTAATATCACTAATTAGAATTGTGGTGAATTACTTGCAAATGATCATAAAAATAACAGAAAGTGCAACTGATTAATAAACTGTTTAATGAGGGTAGAGAATGGTACAAAATTAATCCATTGTCAGTGTAATCGTAATATTATAATCTTTGCAAGAACCTTTAAAATGCCAAACATATGCCATAATAGTCCAGCATAATTGTCAGTACAGTCATAGCACTGCAGTAGCCTTATTTCTGTTTTTTCTCATAAGAAATAAAAATTGTGTCTAAGAAATTTATTGAAAGCAAAATGAGTGAACAATATGTAATTTTTATTCTTTTACATATTTTTAAAGATCTATGGATTGATGATTTTTATACTGTAATTAAAGAAAAAAATAAAATTGCACTATATTTATATACACACATTTCAAGTGTATCTATATATCAATATAGTATAGTATATATTTTAGTTACATAATACCAAAAATGGAGACGACTACTGCTTTAGATATAAATTTAGAACAGGAAGAGAGGATACATTATACTTTGCTAACTTAAAAATTATTTCCTTTTAAAGGGCAGTGTTAATGACATACAGTCTGCTTCTAGACTCTGGGCTGTTTTATTTGCTTTGACCATCTTTTTTCGTTTTTCTCTATCCCTTTATCAGACAATAATCTCTTTTGTCATCAGATGCTGCTGCTTCATTTAACCTTCTTGACTTAGTGACAGGTTGTCAGTTAAACTGCTGTTTGGTTATAAGCAATAACATGCATACGATGTCCTTGGTATGTTAATCTAATTTACCTAATGAAAACATCTGTCATTAGGATCCCCTTAAAAAGTTGTCAAGTTGTTCACAAATGGTTCTAACTCTTTACGTTTTCCATCTTCATGCATTTAATAACATTATTTTAGGCTGCAAAATACACTAGTCTCTTTAGTACAAATAAACTCTGTCTTGTTACTGGTCACATTTTCACCCATGTGAGAACTTCTGTGAAAAGGTATGCTGGTAGAGACAATTAGGTCAATTGTAGCTAGAGATGTTTAATTTCTGTCTGTTTAATGAAAGCAGGATTGTGCCCACTGGCAGAAGACGACTATTTTTATTTCAGTGTGACATTTGCTTTCAGATATATTTTTTTTCTATAAATAGATTTCCCCATTTCTGTTTCTCCTAATATTTTTACCTGCTTGACCATATAGGAGATATTAATTAAATAAACTATACCAGGAAAAAGTCATATACAATCATCTGGAATATGTCCTAATACACCTCATCAGAGTTACCTCCAAGGCTTCCCTTGGCTCAAGCTATATGATATCAGTATGCCCTGCTGTTGGCAGACAGTGCTTATTAAAATAGCCATATTACAATATTAATATTAGTTGATTGCATTGTGTTGGCTCAAGGAATATAACCTCTGACACATCAGTAATGAGGTACAAAGGTAAATTTTATTGTTAATGGAACATGGTTGTTGAAACGATACCTCTTGTAAAAGCCAAGTTTTCTTAAGAATTTCCACAATATCTGCTCATCTGAAGTCAAATCTTTGCCAAATACCACAGTATGCCGATGAAGATTTTATGAAAACAGATATTCACAGGTAGTTTTGCAGTTGTCATCTATGTTTGGACCACAGAGCTGAACACGTAAACCCTTTCTATTCAGTAATCACTAAGGCAAATTCAGCTCTAAAGACTAGTGCTCAAACCTATAGTATATAAAGGAGGGAGGGGGTAGAGTGGATAGGAATTTAAACATGTAGCCAAAGTGGAGAGAGAAAAAACAAATTAAAAAAACAACCCCAAAAAAATCAAATCCCCAAAAACCCCACAAAACAAACCACAAAAAAGCCTATAGCTCTGTTTAGAATTGTTTGGTATTCAACAAATTGGCAATTTCAAATGACAAAGTAGTATTTCCCCTGGAATGTTGCTGAATCTGTGTGACATGATAGCCCATATGATATGTGACATGTATGATTCATGATCTTGACTTAGCCAAGAACAATATGTAGAATATTTGTGTTTTTCCTAGAGGAGGAAAGTAAAACATAATCAGTAAGTTTTTAATATCTAAAGTGATAGTTGCTGTTGGGTGAGATGATAAAAAACTGAGCCCTGGTGGCAGAAGTGTGCAGTGCAGACATTCTTGTCTACAGACACAGATATAAAGAAATAGTTGTTTTCCAGTTCTCATTTCCCAGAACCAAATATTTCAGAGATGTTTCTGTTGGTTTTGAAATAGCTTACAAAGCCCAGGCCCTGAAGGTTTCCAAATGGAACAGCAAAGTTTGTTACAGAATCAGAGAATGCTAAGGATTAGAAAGGACCTCTGGAGATCTTGTCGAAGTTGATTAGATGACCTGCCAGGACAGGTTCACCTAGAGTAAGTCACACAGGATTGTGTCCAGGTATGTTTTAAATGTCTCCAGATATGGAGACTCCACCACCTGTCTGGGCAGCCCATTTCAGTGCTTTGCCACCCTCAAAGGAAAGAAGTTCCTACTTATGTTTAGATGAAGCTTCCTATGTACAAAATTGTGCCTGTTAACCCTTGTACTGTCACTGGGTACCGCTGAAAAGAGACTGGTCCCATCCTCCTGACACCCACCCTTTAAGTATTTTTAAGCATTTAAAAGATCCCTTCTTAGTCTTCTCTAGACCCAAGTCCCTCAGCCTTTCCTCACAAGAGTGATGTTTTAGTTCCCTAATCATCTTAATGACCCTTTGCTTACCCTTTCCTGTCCATCTTGTAATGGTGAGCCCAGAACTGGACACACTACTCCAGATGCAGTCTCATGAGGACAGAGTAGAGTGGGAGGGCAACCTCCCTCAAACTGCTTGCCCCACAGTTCTTGATGCGCTCCAGGATGCCATTGGCCACCTTGGCCACAAGGGCACGTTGCTGGCTCATGGTCATCCTGTTGTCTACCTGGACTCCCAGGTCCTTTTCCACAGAGCTGCACTCCAGCAGGTCAGCCCCTAACCTGTACAGATACATGGGATTCTTCCACACAAGGTGCAGTACCCTACACTTGCCCTTGTTTAATTTCAGGTTTCTCTCTGCCCAATTGTTCAGCCTGTCCAAGTCTTGCTGAATGGCAGCACAGCCTTCTGGTGTGTCAGCCACCCCTCACAGTTTTGTGTCATCATCAGACTTGCTGAGGGTACACTCTGTCCCTTCATCTAGGCCACTGATAATATATTGAACAGGACTGGACCCAGTACAGACCCTGGTTGAACACCACTTTTAACAGTCCTCCACCTAGACTGTGCAGCTAATCGCAAGCCTCTGAGCTCTATTGTTCAACCAGTTCCCATTATCCATTCATCTAACCCATACTTCCTAAGCTTGCCTATGAGGATGTTGCGGGAGACGGTACTGAAAGCCACAAAGTTCTCCAGCTGGAGGGAAACTGGGGCTGCAAAAGGCATGCCAAGAGAAGCATGGCACTGTACTAACATTGCTCCCTCCACATCTTTCTTTCTCAAATGGGCCACACATAATTTTGGGGACCCCATCACCAGGCTGCCGTTAGGGTTAGAGTTTAGAGAGCTAGAAAGGCTTCAGGTCCAGGGACACTCTTCACCAGTCCAAGCCCATGTTTCAGATGCAGGTATTCTCACTCCTTGCTTAAGAATTTTAAAAGTAGTATTCGCAATAACACAAGAAGAGTGCAATTCTTGTAATCTATCATTTCTTAGCTGCTGATATAAATTTGCATCCCTGCACTGAAGCTATTGGAAATTTGCATTTTCATGGAATTTTGAAAAGATGAGGCTTTGGCTATTGTCCAAGTTGTCATTTTAATAAAAATGTATTGCTCTCTGAAGATCAGAATTTTAAAAATTGACTTATAAAACTTGATCCCTAAAACAGCCTGTGTGATTTTGTCACTCACTGAAGTCAGTGGACCTTCTAATCATGTCTGAAGTCAAATACACTTTCAAGTTCCTAAATACCTAAATGAGAACTTCAGATTCATTCTCCTTTGATTACTGGCCATATGTTTCAGATAGTGACTGACCACTGAAGGGAAGATTAACACAAGTGATATTATATTGCTGCTGTAGTGATCATAAAATGAGATTAAGATTCTCAGAACACATTGTAATAGTAGGAGCTCAGCACATTGAAAGTGCTAGGTAAAACCATGGCCAAGGAGAGAAAGAATTAAAGTAATGGACCAAACTGTGTCAAACCCTGTATGCTCTTATGTTTCAATCATTTCCATTACTTTTCCTTCTTCAAGGTTTTTTGTAAGGACTTTCTTAAGGCAACCACAATCTAGTATTATTAATTCAATTTAGTCCCGCTTTATTAGGAAGTACTAAAAAAAAGAAAATAACGGATCTTTAAATCATATGGTTTTGTTGCCATTATTGATTAGCCAAACAGGCATTGCAGCTCTAAGGTAAAGTCAGCAAAGGAGTGTAGAAGCCTGGGGAAGTGTTCATAGAGCACCAGGAAAACATTATGTTACCAACTACAAATACACAGCTATAACTTCAGAATTTTGTACAATATTACTTATTGAGGTTCAGTAGAGTTTGCTGTGTTTGAGCAAAGTATGATTTATTACAACAGAATATTTTGTTATGATAATTCTTCAAAGTCTATAACACTGTAATTACATATCTTAAATTTTTCAAAATGTTCTATTTGTCCATGACAGGCTTCTCCGTTTATTGTTGTCAGATTAAAACCACACACATCTATAATATCATTGCATGCCCTCTGGCACTTTCATATGTAAAATTTAAAAGGAATTTTGTTGCATCACAGGATGGCTGACAGTGGTGTATAGCAATGCCAGCTAGGTAACTTTTCTCCTAGTAATTTTAATATACCATCAAATTAAAATGAGGTCATTATGAACTACAGAATACCCTAAAATGTAAAAAAAAGAGATGTGGTGTCACACACATTGTGTGTGAAATGAAATATCTTTACATATCTGACCTAACAGCTCTTTCTAGGCTGGTAACAGGGCTTTCCTGGCATAGGCTCAGGTAAATCCTTTGCACTGATTCTGTGACATTACCATTAATAAGTCAAAAAAGTAAAATGAATGACATTTACCAATCCCAAATATTTGAAATACATTTAAACCTTTTAAGACTTCACCTTAAAATTATAGATTAATTCAGTCCCTCCGAATTCAGTGGGATTTTAAGTTCTACTTGTGTAATGAATCTGTAGTCCTGTAGTGGCAGGGCTGGGGACAGTAAAGGGTCCCAACTGCTTCCTAGTAGACTCCTTAGTCCTTAGTGACCTCAGGAATTCAGCTGAAATTATGTTTGTGGGGTTATTTTTGTTTGGTTGTTTGTTTTTTGTTTTGTTTTTTTTATATATGTATGGCTTAGACATGTTAAATTGTAACATAGCACCACAGAGTGAGAAGAAAAAAAAATAAAACTGAAAACACTAAATCTCTTCTATGTAGAAACAGAATCATGCTCCCAACTCTATTAAACTAAGTTTTTGGGAACAGAGGAGGCTTTTTGTTTCTGTTTATATATACGTCTGCCACCCTTTTGAAGTAGTGTTTTTACAATGTGTGGAGTAAATGCCATACTGTCCTTGCCTGTATTTAACATAACAAAAACCAGGTGTCATGAGTTGAGAGGAAACCTTAAGGATCCTATTGCAAATGTTACAGAGCAATAAATTAGAAACAGCCCAGTCCAGACAAAATACAAATTAAAAAAAACATACAAAACCAAACCAAACAACACTGAGTGGATTTGATAACAAATGGAGTCAACTGATAAAGTATTTTCTTAGGGTGAACTTCACAACAAAACAATTAATAAAAGAAATTAAAATATGAAGTATGCATATGACACCAGATTGAATGCTCTAAACTTTGTATCCTTTCTTATTCATATTTGAGAAAAAACACTACTGGTTAATTGATTCAGCAGGCACTAGGATTTGTGTAAGCAGATTGAAAAAGTAATTTCCTTAGTTTTTATCAGTTTATCATCTATAGAAATGTAACCATGTATCAGTAACTTAAGCCTATAAAAGATTCCTCTGATCATGGATGTCAAATTTAATAAAAATTAATTATTTATAAAGTAATCCTCCCTAAGTGCTAATGGAGGGCCATTTAAAATACATAAATTTAGTAAATATATGTGCCTCTTCGACCTACTTGTAATGTAAACACAAGAGATTTTCATTCTGAAGTGCTACTGTTGTCAAGGGAATATTTTGCCAAACTGAAGGGATTCTCTTTATGCCAGCTCCCAGGGAAATGAAGCCTGGATCCAAAAAGGCTGTAAGGTCTCTGATGATGCCTGTTGCTCTATTTTATTTTTAATGTTTTGTGGTTTTGCTTCTATAAAAAGCTCTGTTCTGAAGCTGCGCTTGTTTCAGTGTATGTTGGAGCCATTGGTTTCGATTTTGTTTTTAAACACTGAAGTGTTAAAAGAAAAGCAAGCACTTTGTTTAGAGGTTTGTTTCTCAAAGCATCTGTTCAGAGGTATTTGAAAATAATTTGGAACAAATTTTTTGTATTATTTATCTTGTGTGGGTTAATTTTATTACCAGGATATTCACCTTTTGAAAGACTTAGCAAGAACATAGCTGATATATATTTTCTAAGTTCCGAGCATCTTAATTCTCATCCAGCCCTCAATTTTTCTTTAAAATGTTGCAAGTTCAAAAAATTAATAGTTTCAGAAGGCTATTTCATGTAAATGGTGAAAATATTGTAAAAGCTCTGTCTTGGGACCCAGAACCCTCAAATTTTACTTATTGAACTGTTTTTGTGAAGGAATTAAATACTAATTGCAGTATGCATGTGAAGTTCTCAGGCTAGCAGTGATAGAGATCCTCAGCTAAATCTGCTGCTTCCATTGAAAAAAGCAGGCATAATTTACAGATGTATCTTTCATAAGATATTTTGGGAACAATTACAGACCCATCCTCCCAGTTCCAGTTTGAATGCCTTACCATGGCAGGGCTGCTAACAGTCTCTACTGACTGGATACATTTGCACAGGAGATGTGGCTTTTCCTGGCTAACAGACAGTGGAATACATTAGAAATCCTGCACTTTCTGTGCCGTACTTAATAATGGAAAATAATATAAATTGGAACAAGCTTATTTAAATCCTCCAGACATATATCATGTTTCTCAGGAACTGGCTAGAAATAGCTAAATAAATTAGACTAGAGTCTTCAAAGGAGAAGTGTTTTCCTACCATTTGAATTCAGTCAGTATCTTAAATAGCTAAACAAATAACAGGTGTGGGTTTCAATGAGAAACACACAGTTCAAAAGTTTGATTCTGATTCACACACCAGTCATCAGGCTGAAATATGAGGCTTGGACTTATTATACCCATGTAAGGAGTTTCCTGGTCTCGGCTTTGCAGACAGGAGCTCTGGGGAGGAGGCAGCTCTGCAGTCAAGGAATGTGCAAGGATTAGAACACATACTTTAATGTAAACCAGATTTCTCATAATCTGGGGGATGGGACTTCACAAGTACTGCAATCTTACCTATCACCAACTACTTTAGTATCCAGCAGCGCTGTAGTAAGTTGAGAAATTCTGAGCCTAAGTGGCTCTTGCAGCATTGCTCCCCAGGAATGGGCCTGGACAGAACCAAGGGAGTCATTCAGCAGAGCCCCTTGCAGTTCAGAGGCAAGCAAGGAGTACATAAAAAAACAATAAAAGAGTTGATTCTTCATCATCCTGCCATTCCCACCTCCTGCTTGTGTTCTGAAAGTCACCAAACATTCACAGCACGTAATTTCCCAGTGCTAAAAGAAAAAAGCTAACGGCAGAACAAAGAAAAGGCCCTAATTCTTCATAGGGATTTCTGCCTGTGCTCTCTCCCATCACAGGCTGTTATCACCAAGCAAGGCTCTGGCAGCAGGAATGCCTGACTAAGGTCATTTGCCTGAAAAAAAATACATGCTTTTAGTGATTGTTTACATTAACTTTCTGGCAAATGTAGTTTGTGTTATGTTAACATAGGTATGTGTTTAGGAGACAGAAGGACAAGCCTGTCTTAAGGCTTTTTATTGCTTCCTATCTGTAGTTTCTGAATATGTTCCCTCCATGATGGATTGATGGGAGATTTTTGTGGAGTTTCTGACTATTATTCAGCAGTGAACTCTCGTAGAAAGTAAATTTGGAATTAATGATGATGACTATCATATCAGGATTTGACTCTGAAAGCTATGTTTCTTCATATCACATCTCTTGTAAATAAAAAACTTATCAGAGAAAATAAAAGGTTTATAGGTATAAATATACTTTGAATATGTTAAATTGAAAACATACAATACAGTTAAACTGTAAGCTGCTCACAAACAAGTTGCCACAAAGTGAAATAGATTCTTTATTGTTGTTTCAATGAAAATATATCTAATTATGCTCTTAATATAATAAGAGCATCTGAATTATGTAGCTCATTCAAACGAGATTTAACAAAGTCTTAATTACACACTGCATTACATGGATTTCATATGCTATATATCTTTACTAGAAAACTATCTAAATATTTGAAAGAGTTCAAAACAAAGCAAAAAACCTTTTCATTTTAAAGCAGCCAGCTGTAAGCCCTCATCTTGCAAACATTTGCTCATGTTCTGTCTCCTAAGAAATGCCATTGATTTTAAATCATCATGGTTAGAGCTGAAAACTGGGCAGAATTGTGCAATCCATTAAGAAACATGAGCCCCGAAGAGCCAAGTATAGAAGCAGAGGATTTACTCTTTACTAATATATTTTAGATTTCTCTAAACAAGCTTCAGATCACTTTTATTCATACAAATACAGAATATTAAGGATTATATTTTATTGTAAAAGGAGCATTATAAAATATCTAGGTAGGTTTTACAGTTAAGAAAATACAAAATGATACAGAAAAATATATCAGAAATATCTGAAGCATGATAGATTGTAGAACACTTTTGAAATATCTAAAATGTAATGGATACTCTACCTCCTTGGCAGACTTACTTTCTCTCAGTGCTAGAAAGAGCTCGATGAATAATCTGATCAGGTATTGTGTTAAATTTAATTTTCTTGCTTTGTTGGCTCAAAAGGATGGGCAACGAGGGAGTAGTCATGCTAAGCCAGGCTGAGGGCAGAGGAATGACACTGAATGTAAGCATGGGATATTGCTTAGCATGATCAAAATTGCTAGAACAAACTCGTAAGGTATTGATTAATAACATGTCAGTTTAAAACTAGGGGGCAACATATGAGGTGCTTTTAAGTGTGGGAAGCAACTGATGAAAAGAAACTGTTAAGAACCATGTACATAAGCAGCTAAAGAGTCTGAAATGATCTGCTCTGCAATAGCAAATGTGACTAGAGCTTTCGCATTTATGAGATTTTTCTGGCAGCACTTCTCCAAATAGGGTATGGTCTATACAATACGTATATTTTTGTGTATATCTTCATATTAGTTAATTAGATTTAATTTATGTACGTCAAGGGTGTATTGTATCTGTAGGTACAGAAAGAACTGCACAGCATTGCAAATATTCCCTAATACTACCTGTATTTCTTTTTCATCTCTGAGATCAGGCTATGCAGCATGGATAGCAGGCGAAAGAGAGAAACATGCCTTTGTTCTTACTCTCAGCTTGTATGTTCATTGTAATATCTCACCCTAGCACTTGCAAAGTGAAAAATGAAGTACTACTTTAATTTTTAAAAAGTTTTCTTTATGAATATGGAGAGACAGAGCTATTTTAATATTTGGATATTCGTTAAGAAGGTGTGATTTAAAGGCCCAGTTTAGTACCCTGGATTTACTTCAGTATTGCACAAGTTCTAGTCCAGTGTCTAGAGTTCCTCAATTACAGTAGGCTGGAGAATCTGTCCTTTTAAATATGCTGAAATTTCAGCATTTATTTTTAATGGCTTATTCTGAATCTGACTGTTCTGATGTTACTGACAAAGTGGAGTTCAGTCTTCTGAATATGAGCAGGTTTGATCCCATTGATTTCCATTGCTTGCTTTGTGGCAACTGGACCTTTAACATCTATTTCTGACAGAGTACTAAGCTTATTAATAGATGTTGATATCTGCAGTTTTGGCTTAACTCTTGGCCTTGCTGGGAGAAATATCTAAAAGTTAGGAGACTCGCTTTGCTTCCCAAATAAATGGATAACTGGAGGTAGGTACTCCAAATATTTAATCAAAACAGGCTTTTTAGAACTAACCAAGAGGAGTCACTGAATTCTTGCAGCTCTCAGAGTGTGGAGATCTGAACTGGGCAACATCTAGAATGAATCTGAAGGAGATGCGTGCACCAGATTTTTATATGATGAAAATAGATATCTATAATTATTTAGAAGAGATATGTCTTAAAAAACCCCTTCACAAACCAAGAAGTGATGCTGTCATAGAAAATGGTGCTGCTATCACATTTTTATGTGAATTCATACTAGTTTTAATCTTCATTCTGTGGAATAGGATATTTACAATAAATTCTCTTTTCTACTGTAGCAATTAATGGTATCTCCATATGAATACTTCCCAAAGCTTTATTATTGTGCAGAAATTAATGCAAATAGAGTAAGGAGGAGAATAGTGCTGACTGCAGCTGAAGGGCATTTTGCTGGGAACAAATTTCCAAGTTTCCACTGCATATTATTACTATAAAGCCCTAGATGTGCTTTATGGTAGATGTCACTATCTACAAAGAAAGATATTTATGATATAGCTGGAAACTCAGGCTTTGCATTTCACAGAATGCTGTAACCACAAGGCTACCAAGACGTACTTCTTTTAGTCTCATAAATGTGTGTAGTTTTGGTTTGTTTGTGGTTTTTTTTTCATTAAAAAGAGATTAGTTTTGAGAGGAGATGGAGTAGCTGCCCCTTTCTCCCAATACATGATGGAGATGGAGCATTGATTGTAATTACAGTAAAAAATAAAGTTAACTTTCCATGTAGAGAGAGCATATGTGGTTCTGTGCTGGTTTATGAAATTTATTTGTATTACACGAGAATTAAGAAATTACTTGCACAATCTAGGCTGGTAACAGCATTATAGAGAACTTTCAGTTTGAAATTTCTGAATAATTGAAGGCTTCTAGGTCGAAATGGTTTTGCATGACAAGTTTAACCTAGATTTTTGACTTTAATTCAGGTTAAATCAGCAGAGATTGATACTCCCCTTCCCCACCAACTTATAAATGAATGCAGAGTGGGCTCACCTGGGTGAGAAAGGGATCAGGTTTTTTGTTTAAAAAGCTGAGGGAGCAAGTGCTGTGTGCTTTTAGGGGAGGTCTGCTTGTGAAGAAAGGAGCACCTCCAGATAAGTTGTTTGTTACATCTTAAGAAATAAAAATGTCTGTCATTACTGTCTGATGTAGTGATGTGCATATATGCTTAACTTTTATACATGTACATGTGCATCTCTATATGTGTCATTTAGAGGGTGTCACAGGGATAGATAGCGGGTGCTATGTAATGGAGAGAAACTCAGGGTTAAATTTCTTGGCTGTACAAGCCAATTTCTTTCTTTCTGCTTTGAGCTACTTAACAGAGCTAGACAGTAGAGTTTGAGGATTTGTTCCTTAATAAATGTATGCCCAATATAGAAAAAGAAAGCAGAATCATATTCTCCTGAAGCAAGATTGCTATTTGTGTTGTTGATAACAATTATGGTGGAAACATGCCTGCCTTGTTATAAAAATATATACAGGATATTTGTGTCATAAGTCATATTACTTCCGGCATAATATGTGCTTTCTTTCTCAAAACCTTAGCATTAAAAGCTATGGTTGAAATTGGACCACTGGGGATGATGTAAATGAGGCTTTTTGTTTTTAAAGCTGTAAGGAAAAATTATTTAATGTGGTTATGATAAACAAGCTTGCAGTGCTCAATAATGAGCAAGTTTCATTGTACCTAAGTACTACTACTCATATATGCCATTGTTAATACAATACTATTAATTGAAATCAGCTAATGAAATGGCAGCTAATTGTTCAGCTTTTTGTCTTAAAATAACCAAATAATTTGGTGTGGAAAAGACATAGTATTTAAAAATGTTAATGGTATGATGTGGTAGCTAGTTCATTAAAGGTATATGTGCTGCTCGTTCATGTCAAATGTTTTAAATCTGAATTCATTGAACAGGGTAACTTGGACTATCTGAGCTGAGCTTTTTTTTTCTCACATAGAATGGTTAGGTGGAACAAGGTGTCTAAAAGCATCAAGCTTCATTAAGAAGCATAGGCTTACAGCTGGCTTGCAGGACTCCAGGTTGGGGTGCCCTTGCAGTGCCAGTGGGTGGGCTCCAAACAAGCCTGTAGTTGTGATGTGAGCTGTAAAGCAGAAAATCTGTCTGTGCTGTGGTGGAGCAGGCATATGTGACACAGAGCAAATGGACTTTTTATACACTGTATAAGTAGAGAAACTTAATGCTTCATGAAACCAGATAAATCTCAAACTCATGAATATAACTGAGCTCGTAACTGTGGTTTAGTACACCGTGCCGTCAATTAAGACCGTTCTTCAGCAGTAGAAGAGTTGTACTCAGTACTGCAAGGAAACTGCTGTTTCTAGCTAACCTTTTGATGAATTCTTTATTTCCCTTATTTCCCAGTGTTCAAAAGATGATTACCCTTTTTCTCATGCTCAGTTCCCGGGAGTATAACCAAACCTAGCCAGACACTGGAAAGTGTCTGTAAGCATTGGTTCAAGAGTGGGGTCCTGACTGTGGCCAGCTCAGTGTGCTTGATAACAAGATGAAGCCAGTTAGCTGTGAAACTGAAGCCAGATGGGGTTTTTACTGCCATCAGGAAAGGGAGGAACTGATTCTCAACCTTCCTGAGTCATCCATTTGGAAAACAGGGTAAAAAAGGGTGGTTGAGGAATGAATATTAAAACTATTTTGAAGGTTAAACCTGGGAAGATTATGATTTATTATCAGGTTGGCAATCATCACCATTCTGTGTTTAGCACAGCAGCTTTTTAGGCACTTACCTTTTACAGCCAAGTCTTGCTGTGGTAGTATCTTTTTCTTTGCTTTTGAGCTGCTTAAGTGTTCCTGTGATACCGAGCTATATTACACCTCTGGCACTGCCAGATGTGTCAAAATCATTATGACTTTTTGCTGACTTCTATGTAACATAAAATAGAAATACATTAGAGCAGACATTGAAATGGAATGAGTAACAAGCTGTATCACACCATTATTTCTTTGGTTTGAGTTTAGCTTGTCACTGGTAGGTGAAAGAGTTACTGGAAAGAGCGTAAGATATGTAGCACAGATATTTGTGCAGGGGAAAAACTAGTATTCTCAGAAAATTTATCTGACCTTTCAGTGTTCAGTTGAAGCTTACATGTCAAACTCATAGTCCATAACTTTTAAAGCAGAAAAAACACACTTTCTCATTTTTTCAGCAATGAAGATATTCTCTTTCAATATAATTGTATTGTCAAATGGAGGACTGTTCAAGCAATCAGCAATTTAATTAGGAAAGCTTTTTTGCTCGCTTTGTCTTTGAATTGAAATACAGTCCTTATTTCTAATACCCTTTGCAGCAGGGCAATTTTCTGAAAGGGAGGAAAACAACCCACCCCAGCCTTTAATGAGCAAGAGAGCTAAGGGAAACTGATACATTATATTTTTATAACTGTCGCAAAGACAGCTTCAGCTTTCCATTTTTAGCAAATAAAAACCAGGTTATGAGACTTACAAAATGTGTTGTATGAAGCTGATCTTTTCTTTCCCTTCCAATCTGCCTTTTTATTTTTCCCTTGGGACTTGCAGATTCCCATGCTTTAGGACATCTTATTTATTAAGAGAAGTTAAACTGAGTACCTGGAGAAAAACTCTGCTTTGGAATTAATTATATTGGCATGGCTCGCAGATGTTGGAATTAAAGACATACTCTGAATACTTTTGATTCTCTCCACTAGGGATTTCTGTTGCATTTTAGGGAAAACTTACAGCTTTAGCATATTATGATTTTTTTATTATTATTATTTCTAGACACTGCTAGCTATGTTTTTTTCTGCATGTAAGATATTTGAGATATACATGGAGCTGTTGATGAACAAGTGAGACTAGTGGTTTAGAGGAGGGTATTAGAAATGAAGGAATGAGTTTCCTTTTTTCTATCCCTTTAAAAGTACTGTGATAGTAGAAACCAGTAGTGTGCTTGGAAATGTGTGACTGGGTCTATAAAACTTTTCCAGGGTTGTGCTCACAGAGGTGAGCGGTTCATGAGCTAGAAAAAAGCACAGACCTTAGGACAGTCCATTAGGCTGCATGTGGTTGTTAGTAGCTGAGAATAAGGACTCCAAAGTGTCCTGTTCTGGTTGTGTGATCTGTGCAAGGCTGCATCCATGTGAAGCAGAATAATCACTGTCCAAAGGCTTAGTTATTTCAGACAAGCAATTTTACCCAACGGCAAGGTATATAAAATCATGCCTGCCTTTAAGCCAGTTGGTTTCTTGTAGCATCATTCAAGAGTACGTGCCTAGTTTTTCTAAGAAGTGCAGCTAAATTGTTGTTTCTACTTTTTTTCATGACAACTTTGACGTACAAATTATTTTTCCAACAGGAATTGATAAATTGTTGATTTACTATTTTAAGCAGATTAGATGAATTGAGGAAGTATCTTAAATACATTAATGTACAGAAAATAGAGGGCTGTTTTTAAAAGAATGAAAAGCAGCTACCCTTATTACACTTTTTATAGTACCCTGCATAAGGTTTTATTTAATAGCTTACTGTTAATTTTCATTCTTGTCTTTCTTTATCAGATAAAACCAGATTCTCCTTCGTCCTGGGGTTTCTTTCTTTTTGGGTCTCCATAATCTTTATTCTAGGAATGCAGGGAAGGTGGAAATTAGTGGATGGTTGTGATACCATTGCATAGCTTCTTATTTAGAAGGTACATTGAATTTTATCTGGAAGAAGAGTCACCTGAGCAAAACATACAGACCTTTAATCAGTTTGTGTGAAACCTTTTGATTATAGCTGATAAATATATGGAAAATCCTTCTTCTGAAGGATGCAGGCTAAATCTTTGGTTCAAACAAATGGCAAAAAGGCACCTTACAGAATTTGGTGTTTTGTTCTTTTTTTTTTTTTTTTAATGCTTGTTTATTATTTTATTATCATTTTCTTTTTGTGGTTATGTTAAATTTATTTCAATTTTAGTTTGT
>JANIJG010023736.1:102561-114971 GCA_024611175.1 Megaceryle torquata
TATGTTAAAATAATTTCAATTTTAGTATGATTTTGATACAATTTTAACTAATTTCAAGTTGAAATATGTACTTCTTAAAACTCTTGACATCTGGCCTTGTGTTTAGCCAGAAATTAAAAATAGCTTTTGGTCCAAACCAATTTTTTTTTCAGTTTGGATTGAAAAACATTCTGTGTTTTTGTTCTGTGCTGCTATAGCTACTGTGTTCAATATTATGCACAGGAATACATAGTAAATATTATAGATGTTTGGTTGTTTGGTTATTTTTTTGTTTGGTTGTTTTTTTGTTTTGGTTTGGTTTTTTTGTTATATCTGGTTCACTCTTGAGCCACTATTATCAATATTCCATTTACTTCTAAACCAAAACAGACATATTTTATTTAAATTAAGGCAATTTTATTTTGTCAATTTCTGGAAAAATGAGCACAGATGTATTTTTTTTAATCTATTGTAGTAGTTGGCTTATGCTTTCACCAAACATTTTGATGAAATTGCATGTCAATAGGTAAAATTAAGGTTTATAAATTGACAGTATATTCTATTATAAGATTTTTTTTTTCTACTCTGTGGATGAGAAAATGTGTTTCTGTTTTTTAAACTGTATTTTTTTACTGTAGGGGTAAACCAGAGAGTTTAAGTCTCTTGACAAAAGGGGAGCAGTCTTTTATGTAATTTTTTATGGAGATCAGATACAGTCTGATGACTAGATTTTATACACAGCCAAACCTTCAGCACAATTTAGCATGTCAGATATTGGAGCTTTTCTGCAAAATAAATGTTATTTAGGTAGTTGAACTCTAGTGTAGAAGAAGCTGCATGTTTCATTTATAAGGTCCTAAGGAAATAACCCTTTGTATGACAAGAGAAAGAATCTTTAAAATGTGTGCATCCTCTTCTGAGGTGTCTAAGTGTGGCCACATGAATGCTGACTCTGAAGATTCTGCATCTTTAGTAACTCTTCCCTTGAGTGCTATGATTTTAAAAACAATTATAAGCCAGCTTTATAGTCATTTTTAATGAATAAATATAGAAGATATATCAATCTTACTTTCTTCACAAAACAGGGAAAATTTTCTTATAGCTAAAGCCAGATAGTATGCTGAGTTATATTCTTTGTATTAGTAACTATAGAAAATAATTTAAACACTTTATTGTGCTTCTATTGTTATGCCTGCAGGTGTACACGGGAGAACATGTTATACACTGTAATCTAGTAAATAAATGTCGTGGAAGAATCTTCAGGAAAGGAATCCTGAGGTATTGGAAGCTTTACCTGTTGCACAGTTAGACTTAACTATAAATGCTGCAGTGTACTTTATGCTCGTACTAAAGTCAGAGGCATTATTTGCTCAAGATGTTTTAGCAGGATGAAAGAAAACAAAGAATGGGAAGGTTTCAGAAAATGGCTAGGGCTTCTTATCTTCTTAAGGGGCTGAATGCTGTATATGGTGACTGATGCATTTGAGTTTTGGCTTTACTGTTTTCTCCCCATTCCTTAGGCAAGCAGAGAGAAAAGAATATTTTAAAAAAATAGTTTGTTATCATTTAAGGTGCTGTTTGAAAATTATTCCTGCTGAAAATTTTAGAATTGCTTTTGCAAACCTTTATTTCCTAAACTGTACTTTTAACAGTTAAGAAATTTTGAAGTAAAACCACCTTGGAATGTCATCACTATGGAGGAGTAAGGAGACAAAAACTTCTTAAGTATTCTCAGACTGAATTCTCTATTGATGGCTGCAAATATTTTCTTAATCTAAGAAGTGTGGCTAAACTAGATTATTTGAAATACTATTTATGTGATTTTTATTTGTATATATGTGATTGTGTTGCTTTTGCATATATCACATAATATAGATTTTCATTTATTTATTTGAATTATATATATATATTTTTTCCCCTAGTTACTTTGGAGATAATGGTCATTTCAATGATATTTAGATACTAAGTCATGTCTAAATGCAATCTGATGAACATGTCTCAAGAGTGTGTCTAGCTTATTAGTAGTAATGGTTAGAAATCTGTTTGTTTCAACCTACCAAACATAACCTATCCTGTTCCCCACCTTAACATTTGATATACCATCTTCTATCCTGTTAGAAGTTTTCTATTAACAAAGATAGGTCCTGCCAGCTCTGATTTAATTTAATTTTTTTTAATTAATCATATTCCCTAATTGGTTTGATTTAAAATAATTTCTGAACTTCAGTTTTCTGTGGTTCTTTCAATTGCTATGTCCCTCTATGGCTTTGTTAGAACTTGATGCAGAATTGAGAATGCATCTGAGCATATATAATATGTGGACAACAAAAAAGAAAACAAAAATGTAAATATAGCTATAGCTTGTTGAGGCTTAGGCATCTCATAAAGAAGAGTTGCAGCAAGGTTGATGGAGAGATTGTTAATATCACAAAGCTTTTTATCCTGATATTGTTTCTCATAGTTTATCATGTTGCTCTAACTAGCATCTCAACCTAGCTGAAATGTACTTTCTTGTAAAACAAAACTACAACAACCATAAGAGTTTCTTTGTCAATGTTGCCTGCCTAAGAGTAGTGGCACCAAACAAGATCTGTGCAGTACATCAGCTTTTTAGCTACATGGTAGGTACAGGAGATCATTCTGTGGAGAAGCCAGTGAATATCTGTGAAGTGTCGAGGATGCACTAAAGTGTGACAAAATTGCAGTATGTGAACCTGCATTCCTCTTCTTTGTCTCATAGATGACTTCAAGCTGACAGAAGTTTCATGAAAACCTCACGAAACCAGTATTAAAAGAAACAACTCAGACACTAAAGGACTGAAAGGGCAAATAGATGCAAAGGAAAAAGTATTGATTTTCTTTTCACTTTTCAAAGCACACACACACAAACACCAAAGTGAGTCTGAAATCCAAGGGTTAAGTTTCTCTGATGAGCTAGCAGTAATATGCAAGACTTCTGCAGTAGCTTCATTATTTTTGTGGTGTAATCCAGAGTTTCCAACCACCTGCCTGTTGAATGAACAAGAACGTCCTATCACGCTGCTGTAACAATAAGCAGATCATAGAAAAATCGTAACACTGATGATTTAACAGGAAAGAATGTATTAACAAAGGACAAGCATCTCCAATTGTGTGAGTACATACAACTTGCAGCAGTGACTTGCTGCTATGGTGGAGGGTCTAAATTGTTACTAGAGTTGATGAGTGCTATCAGTGAGGTGGCAGTTGTCCACAGCTTGAAGCAGAGTGCCAGAATGCTGTACTTCTTCTAAGTCTGTGTGCTTCCTGGAGGCTACCAGTTGTCTATCACTTCTTCTAGAACTTCAAAATAATATTGTCACTTGCTCTGTAAACAAGTGGCAGAATCATTTTATCTGGCTCAATGTGTGTCAAAACACACTTGAAGTTTTCCAGGAATGTGCGATTTTCAAATGTCTAAAGAGCCTATTGCAAAAATAGAACAGGCTTATTTTATGGTGTTCTAAGGGTACTTAAATGTTAACAAGAAAAAGAGATATTGGATCATAATGTTAATGGGAGAAGTTAGACTTTTTTTGACATACCTCCCACATTACTCTTTCTGGTGTTTTGTTTGTTTTGTTTTGGGGTTTTTTTGTTTGTTTGTTTTGTTCTTTTGTTTGTTTTTGGTGGTGGTGTTTTTTGGTTGGTTGGTTGGTTTTTCCCAATACCTGTTCTAAGACTGCATCCCTCAGACAGGGAAACATTTATCAAATAAATTATTCCGTGAACATGCTTGTTAGCAATAGAGTTTTATTTTCTGTTGGGTTAGTTATTTTCTGTATTGTCACTCAGCCCACAAATGAAAGTCTGGCCTGCCTTCACTTGATGAAGATAAGCACTTTGCTGTTGTCTCCCAGAAGTTGAGTGTTCTTCTACACTTTTATCTTGTCCTGCTCCTCCAGCAGTGCCCATATTGTGTGTTGGTTGTAAGAAAGATTTGTTTGTTGCACAGCAACTTTCACTATGTCAAAAATACTAGGACAAAATTACAAATGATTGCAAATAAAGCAATTACATTTGTACCCTATAAGAATAGTAGGTATGGAGCTGGAAGAATACAGCTTACATGGTACAAAGTGTTTTCCACATATATTCTTTAGAAATGAGAAATTTCCAACTTGCTCTTATGGATAGTCTGTAGAATGACTTCTGAGGGCAGTAAAGGGGTGTGTGCTTTCCAGACTAATTTCTGGTTACACTTCAATTAATTTTTGCCTAAACATCTATAGTTTGTTTTTTACTTTGTTATTATTAGAGAAGGTTTTCTCCCAGCAGACATTTAATTCATGCCTTCCACCACACTTTGCAGCTGGTAAAGACATTATAAATAATTATAGTGGCTTTTCAGTGTACCACTTAAAATTTTTAACAGCATGCTAGAATTTTAACCTTTAGATGTAGCATTATAATGATATGTCATCCCCAAATAATGAATGCCAACTGCCTATTCAAAATAGTATACGCCTATTTTCAGCCTGAAAATCATAACTACTCCTTACAGTAGCTTAACTTTCTCAGCAGAAGTGGTGTCCAGGCTTGTGTTATGGTAGTGAGCAGGATAGCAGTGATAGGAGGAACAGGTTCCTTCTAATCAAATTTACAAAAAAACCCAAACAAACAAACACTTGCTTTGTTAAGAACTTTTTAATTCAAAACAAAACTCAGTTACAGACCTTTTAAAATTTAATTTTTGCTAATTGTTATCTTCCAAAGAAGCTATAGTTCCCAAGTGGCTTCTATTTTCAGGCAGAATATTGCATATTAAAGATGACCAAGGGGTCAATAATAAAATAATTAAAAAATTTACTTTGGCAGTAGTTGCTACTTCTGAATTTTTCATGTCCCTGCAAGTACTGAATCTAGCTTTTAAAAACTGTATTTTTTTTTTTTCTAGTAAGCATATCTTTAGCCTGTTTTTAAGTTCCTGTAGAGGATTATTTTTAGAAAAATAAGGCTTTTAAACACAAGTTCCTTCCCACTATCGTGTTAATCTGGATGCACATTAAAGAAAAGTTACTAGAATAATGAGATCACCACTTACTTTCACTGTCAAACCTTTCTATCCTCTTTCTAGGAAACTGTTCTGTGCCTTCATGTTGTGCTACCTACTATGAGCAACATGTTAGCGTCCCCTTCACAAATTGAAGCATATGCTTCAAAGTCTTGCCAGTCTTAAGAGAAGAGACATTCTCTTTTCACTATCTAGAAATAGCATCCTTGTGGCAGAATAAATATTGTGAACCTCTTTTGTTTACATGTGGCAAGTGGTTTTGTGATTACTTAATATGAGAGGGGAAAAAAAATTCTTAACATCTTCATACAACAGAACAACTTTCCTGAACCCTTAGACTAGTCAGTGCACTGAAATTGCAAATACACAGTTATGTAATAAAGCTATAAAATGTTGAAATTTCATATTTTGAGTTCAGAAAAGCTTTATGAAAAGCTTTAATTCACTCTGGATTTATTGGGGGCAGGGGGGGAAAGGAGCTTTCCTTGCTTACTATACACTGAAGCTATTTTTTTAGAGCTGAACAACTACTGCTTTTTTTGTTCTTCTCTGAAATTTTTCATTTGCAAGTCTCTTTACTACTGTTTTTCTTGGTAGATCAAATAATCAGATGCAGGACTAACATAATGTATGTTTAGATTCCACTGGGGCTGTGCAGTGGATACGTACATTAATGACAGGGCTATTAACATATCCAGAGTTGTTTTGGTCAGTGCTTCACATGTAAATAATGTCTGACTGCAATGTGTTCTGGATCCTGTAAGAAATGAGAAGTTATTGATCTTCTTTACCACAGTGTGTCTTTAAGAAAAAGCCTACATTTCCCTGCAAAATTACACTATCTGCCATGCCTGTTGGATAAAGTAGGATTAAGTACATAAATATCTAGAAGTCATTGTGATATCCAGAAGTTATTAGGGAAATAGTAGTTGAATAGTGTTAACTTAAAAAGGGCAAAGTCTTTATCCCGTAACTGGCTGGGCTCTATTTGCTTTAAGGAAAGTCATTATATTGACTTTTTTTTTAAAGAAAGTAGATATAAAATTTGGATTTATGAAGCAGTGTTTCAATGTTTCAGATTTTCAGAGCAGTTTGTTACATCTCTTCACCCACTTGTGGGGGAGAGAATGAGCAAGTGGAGATACTTTCTGCAACCTCTTAATGTGTTCAGGAGCTGATCAGCTGAAGAGTTACACTACAGGAAAATTTAGTAACTGAAGAATAAGAAAACAAGTGGAGTGAAATGAAATGGTGTATAATAACCTAAACTGAACTTGATTAGGAACCAATGCAAACATCTTTTAGAAGAATTCTTTTTTTAAGCATCTTTAAATAACAGTTTTATTGCTAAGCTGAAAAAAAAAAATCCAAATGCATGGCTCCCCTGTTTAACAGTGGAACATTGATTCAATATTCCTTCACAATGGATAGTGCTGTCTCTTGAAGCAAATATCCTGTATTAAGGATGCTACTGGGGGCTGCTTGAACTAGTTTTCATTAAATTTATCCCAATTCCATCAGTAAAAATTTGAATGTATTTTGATCCTGAAATATTTATACATTGCCTCATATGCCACTTAATACTGACTTCATGGTGTTACCTGATGCGCCAAAGTTCTTACAGGCTTGATTCCTTCCTCACCAAGAGGAAGAATACAGTGTGTTATTAAAAGATCTTCAGAAAGGTTGCCTTGGCAATATTTCAGAATGAAGATAGGTTTGCTTTCATATGTTTTTGTTTGATTTTATTACTTTGACTGCTGTTTTAAAATAATGCTTTTAGATATGAATGGGAGGTACAAATACCTATATTTAATCTCATTCATATTACTAAATTATCAAGTATATGGTCTTGCTGTGTCAGAACTAATTATTCAATTAAATTTTTATCAGAAAGTGCTTGGGATCAATTCCAAGACTTGTCCTTCTTGGGTTTGCAGTGGGAGGATAGAACTTCTGGTGAGTAGGAAGTCAACCTGCTGTTGACTTTAGCTCTTTTCTGTCTTGGGTAAAATAGCTTTCTTCCACTTCAATTAGATTGAATTTTATATTCCTTTTATATATGTCCCCAAATATTATCTGTACTATCTTCATGCTGTACAGGTGGTTGCACCATAATGCATCAGCCTCACTGAAAGTCAACTGCATCCATTATAGTTTTGCAATTTTAGTGAAGGTTTGTAGAAAAGTTTCTGGGTTTAAGTATCTTCTAAAAGCTCAAGAATGTTATGTTTTATAAAGGCCAGAAATATACTTCATAAATTTATGCAGTGCATAGAATTAGGTAAGAGTAGTATATTAAAGAGTAAAATTATATGGGATATATTTTTTGGCTACAAATGTAAGCCACGATACATAAAGCGGAGTAAGACAAATGTATTACTCAAATATTTATAACACAGTTGAGATTTTGTCTTACTGTAGCTAAAGTGATCAGGAGTGATTATAATAAAGCCAATGGTGACACAGTCACAGAAATAAGGATAGCACCGTATGATAATGTTATGGTTTAACCCCAGCCTGCAACTAAGCTCCATGCAGATGCTCAGTCATTTCCCTGCAGTGGGATGGCAGAGAAAATCAGAAAGGTAAAAGTGAGAAAACTCATGGGCTGAGATAAAGACAGTTTAATATGTAAAGCAAAATCCACACATGGAAGGAAAGCAAAGCAAAACAAGGAATTAATTGGCTGCTTCCCCTGGGCAGACAGGTATTCACAAGCTCCACCACATGTAACAGCTCCTTGGGAGGACAAACACCATCACTCTAAACACCCCCCCTTCCTCCTTCTTCTTAGCTTTATGCTGAGTATGATCGTCTGGTGCAGAATATCCCTTTAGTCAGTTGGAGTCAGCTGTCCTGGCTGTGTCCCATCCCAACTTCTTGTGCACCCTCAGAACCTCACTGTTAGGGTGAGGAGAGGCCTAGACTCTGCATAAACACTGCTCAGCAACAATGAAAGCATACCTAAATTATCAACACTTTCCGGTGTTGATAGCCAAAACATAGCCCCATACTAGTGTGACTGTGAAGAAAATCAACTCACCCTAGGCAAAACCAGTACAGATGTGGACACGAAACACCACCCAATGCAGGAAAGCTTAGCAGTGAAATCTTATGTTTCTCGGTTTGTTGTCAAATGGAATGAGAGTTCTAAAAGTTATTAACTTTGTTATTAGGTTTCCTTAGAAAATGCATAACTAACTCAAGCTTGAATATAAAAATATTCGTAAGTACTTGACTCCAGTTAGAAACTATAGTGGTTGAATAATCAACAGATCTGCATCTGGATGAGCATTCTCAAGGCATTAGCTGTATTTTGTCAGGCAAAGGTGAGATTGCAGTAGATTATCATGTGTGACTTTTAGAAATAAAATTGACAGTATTGGATCCTGAAGGAGTTTATGAAGATTAAAGGATCTATTGTTATGTTCTTAAAAAAAATCCTTTTGAGAAAACTGGATACTAATTATTTCAGCAATGTGCAATATTCTGTTGTAAACTGAACTCAACAATAACTTCATAAGTTAAAAATGACAGATGTTTTAAATGTTTTCATTGTAAAAGGCCTGAATTAACTGAAGCTGTAAAAGCCATATGCTTCAAAATTTAAACTGCTCGATTGACTCTTGAGACTATGAAATCTGTGCAGATCAGTTGCAACCCTGTAAAACTTTCATTTTTATTTGTTAGGCTGATTAAATCCTGCATTTCACCCACTGAAACAAAACTGGAGAATGACACTAGGTTTTTACCTAGCTTTGTTAGTATTGATTTCTATTAAGACAATCTTAGTAAAACATTTGATGTGACATCTTCAAATAGCATAAATTGTAGAGCCAGACCATCATGAGAATGTAATATTGATTGTTACTTGAAGCTCCTGATCATTTATTGACACACATGTACAGTTAAGAACGGTTGGAAGGCCTGAATGCCAAGACACAATCAAAATACACGTTTCCACTGTGTACTGGTGGTATCTTAAGGTAGAGTTTTTTTGTGGTGGTGGTGACAAGATATGAGACACATTAATAAGGCCATGCATTGCCACTGCTTGCAGTCCAGCTGTTTCTGACTTGCGTTCTGCTGTATCAGATCTGTAGGATGGATAATATGGCTCCCCTTCTCTGGTTTTGATATTTTCAACATGGTTTCTTTTTTTTCTTTTTCTCACTGCCATGCAGTGTTTTACTGTTCCTAAATACATTTCCTGAGAGGTGCTTATGGGCTCAGCTGTGCCCTGTGGTGCAGAACTGTCCAGAAATGGCTGTGGTCAGCACAGGGCAGCCCAAGCTCTCCTCACAGAGCCAACTCTGCAGCCCAACAGCCAAGTTTTGGGCATGGACACCCAGTACAGCTTAGTGGTATTCAGGGATGCAGTGTTGCCCTACTTCAATGGCAGTGTGCCTAGCCTGACAGTGACTTCAGCAAGTGGTGTCATGTGGTTTTGTTTTCTGAAGATGATGTTTCTACCTGTAGGCAGGTGCATTCATGATAAGACAAGAAAAGTCACATGTCCTACAAAAATGTTTAGGTGTTGGAACTGGTTGGGTAAATTAGGTAATATGCAAATTTTATGCATTTTTTTAAAAATGAATTCTTCAGTAATTAAATTTATAAATCTTTCATTTCTCATCCTCTGATTTTTTTGTCCTCTCTCCTCTCTATGCCCATGAAGGCTCCCTGGAAGCAGACCAGCCATGTTACATCAGGGCATCAAAATAAATTGGAGTCACAGTGCTTGTCTGTCTCTGTTCTGGGATTGCTCCTTCTGCAGTTCAGGTTTCCTTGTTGGTTGCTTTTTCTATCTTATCTCCTTGCATTTTGCATGCATCATGTTACTCTTTTGCTAGGTAGCTGAGGGTACTTCACCACTGTGTAACTATGCTTGACATTTAATTTAAAATTGAAGATACCATTCTGTAATAGTTTGTTAAGCTGTGCCTCTGTCTCAAGTAACATATATAACCTTCTCAGTGAAAGGCAATTCATTGCTTTGCCTGTATTTTCAGGGTGAATCTGTCTCAGAGTCGGAGAGCTGAAAGGTTAGGTGCCGTTCTCCATCACCTAAACAAGCTCAAATTGAAGTCCCATAATTTGTATGAGTTGTCAGTATAAAACTAATTTCACTTCAAATATTTTCATTTCTGACTGGTATATAAGCTCTGTAAAAGGCAAATAATGTGAGTAAACCTAAATTCTCTATTACCTTGTGTAAGTAATTGTGTGGATGGAGGGGGGTATGTAAATGCTTAAGTACTTGCATGGCATTCTGTTTTCTAAAGGGTAAAGACAAGAAAGCAAGGTGATAACAATTAAATATGTAATTATACCAGAGGGATTTCTATTTATTTTTGTTAGCCATGGACTAGGGGACAGGTCTTTCAATGCTAATTTCAGCTTGCTGACTGCAGTTTGTTTGCATTTCTTTAGTGAAGTAAAAGAGCCAACAAATATTTCCATTTTATGAAAAATGTGTTGCTTGCATGGAACATACCTACAAACTTGTCAACATTTTGTAGCTGACCTTCTGCCTTTATCATATAAGATGCTGCATGCTCCCAGTTCAGTTGCTTGTAGCAGGCTTGACAAAAACCTGAGAAACCTCAGGCTTTCTTGTTCCCAGCAGTGCAGTAGTTTACCTGTAGTGATTCTCAGTCACTTATCCCTGTATAAATATCACTGTAATCCTAAGAAGCATTTGTAGAAAATGTTTCACTCAAAACTAAGAAAAATGCTTGCAAAGTTTTGGTTCTGTCAAAGCAATGCTGAGTATCAGAGGAAAGCTATGAAAGTTATGATAAATTTCCAGGCATATCAAGGATAACAAATTACATAACTATTTTCATGGTTTCATTAATCTGAAGCATTCTCTTTGACAATACCTAAACCAAAACACAAAGCCGATACATCCACAGCATCTTTTGTCATACAAGTGTATACAAAGAAGTTTGAAAGTATCAAGGTCATCATGAAATTTTACATTAAAAAGAAAATAGAAATCGACAGTGTACACGACCTGATGTACAGGATCTGAATAAGTGAGAAGTTGTACTGCTGACTCATAACTAAAGCCAGTTGCTTGCATTCTCTTTGCACAGAGGGTGATATTGTTAGTAGGTATAGTGCAGTCTGCCTGTAGCAGGGATTCTTGGGGGTAGAGATGCAGTGAGGACATTTTTTTTGAAAATTGAAATCTGTCCCAGTATTTACACATCTATTGTTAATTATGAAACAACTTACATGTTCTGTTGACATATAAGAGCAGTCTCAGCCACTGAGTGCTTTAAACCATAATCTGTGCTTTAAAAGTAGAATGTCAGTTTCAGAACAAGGAAACTATTATGTCTTAAAAAAAGCATGTATACCATCACAAAACTAGCTGGAGTGAGTGATGCTGAGTTTCACTTATTCCAGACTCTCTGGCACCTGATGCAAGTGATGCATTCTGCCTCAAAGGTGACTAACAGCAATTAAGAGATGTAAGATCTGAGTAGGGTTTTCTGTGAGGGGACAGTCAATTCTGAAGCTATAGCAATTTAAACACTGAAATAAATCTTAAAGCAAAAAGTAGTAAATTTTTAAGGTTCTAGTATTTAAAACTAAAAATAGCTGTAGTGCTTTTTCTCTAGGGATGCAAGATGTGCTTGCTACCCTTGGATGTCAGCATGTTAGACAAAACACAACCGAAATTTATTGAAGAGCAAGCTAATTCTGGAAGAATTGGTTTGGTCTGAAGTGAGAGACAGAACTGCCATGAACAATGATTTATGTAAGATATTGCTGCTCTAGGGTTAATAATTTGAATTTGGGGAGGGAGGGAAAGGGCTGTTCAGGTTTCATTGGGGAAGAAAGTAAAAGTACACTTTTTCTTCTTCCTCTGAAATATGTGGAGAGTATAAAGGGTTGAATAAGACTAGGGAATGGTGACTAGGGTACGTTTTGCAAGGTCACAGGAAGACTTTTTTGCCAGCTCCACATCTTTTTGGTTTGTGTGTTTGCTGTTTTTTGTTTGGTGTGGTTTGGGTTCTCCACTTCCCTGCCCTGCTCTCCCCCCACCCCCCCGAATTGTTAGGACTTGCTGACAGTAGTTTCCCTGTTTTTTGATAAGCTTTGCTATATTCACTATAGAGCTGCAGGAGAACCTCAGCTCATCTGCAAAAGGTTCATGCACCCACTGGGGAAATGTGCCTTAATTAAAGTTTGACGTAAAGCATGATCAAAGAGCCATTTTCTTTTTTGAATTCTCCACTGACTACCGGAGCCAATAAAACCCCATAAAATTTGTAAGTTAGTTTTATTTGTTGGTTTAGTTTGTGGGTTTTTTTTTTTTTTTTTTTTTTTTTTTTTTTTTTTTTTTTTTTTTTTTTTTTTTTTTGTTTTTTTTTTTTTTTTT